>VMDO01018383.1:0-42327 GCA_007922755.1 Pedetes capensis
TCCCTTCTTCCTTTCTTTCTTCTCTCTCTCTCTCTCTCTCTCTCTCTCTCTCTCTCTCCTCTCTCTCTCTCTCTTTTTTTCTCTCCCCACTCTCTCTCTCTCTCATTTTCTCTCTTTTGTTCGAGATGCAGTCTGGGTATGTTGTCTACCCTGGCCTTGAACTCCTGGGCTCAAGTGATCCTTCTGCCTTAGCCTCCCAAATAGCTGGGACTGCAGACACACACCATGAGGCAGGGCCCATTTCTACATTTTGGACTCTCATGCTCTTCTTCCTACTTGATGGGCTTCTATTTCTTTGTCAAAGCCCATCTCCCAAGTCATCCCCTCTGGGAAGTCTTCCCTGATCTTACTCACCTAAACAAATCAATATCTTTTATTCATTACTCATCATCTTTCAAATAATCATATGTTCAACCAGCAGACATTCTTGAGTCCTTGAGATGTACTGTGCACTAAGTTCTATAATAATAATTCTTCATATTTCATTTGTGTAGGGCTTTATCACTTCCAAAGTAATTTCTATACATCCTATTGTTTGAGCTTGCCCGGTTGTCCTTTAGGGGAGGTTCTGTTTTTATTGTTATCCTATTTTAGAGATATGGAAACTGAGACTCAGACAGACAAGATTGTATCTCAGGCTGTAAAGGCTAGAACCAAACTTGAAATTCAAAGGCAGTTCTCTTTCCACTGTATTTTGCCACCCCAGAACATTTCATGCAGGGATGAAAGTCAGAAGACATGAGGTCAGGTTCCAGCTGTGCTACTCTGTGGCCATAGGCAAGACCTTGCCCCTCTCTGGGCCTTGAGTGCCTCCTCTGGGACATGAAGAAGCTAGAGAAAATGCTGTTGAAGGCCTTCAGCATTCTAGGGTTCTGGGCCCTCAGAGGAGCCACAAATTTCTCCCCCAAGCAGTGGAGAGAGCAGTGGTCCCAGTAGGAGGGATCAGACCAGAGTCACTGGGACTCTTGGATGCCTGAAATAATGCTGTGGGCCTCTGGGTGCACAACAGGCTGTAGCCCTGGTTGGCACTGATCAGATACTGTGGAGAGGGGAGGACCCTTGGGCTGGTTCTAAGTGGTGACATTCCCCCAGACGAAGTACAGGGGCAGCCAGAGCCTCAAATCCCAGACTCCTGCCGCACCTCCAGACAACTTCCCCACACAAAGGCCATGTGGAGTGGGGGAGGAGGCAGCAGACACTAAGGCCAGGGCATTCAAGAAGTCTTTTGGTGCCCAGGTTCTCCCTACAAAAACAAAAGCAGGTCCTGCTGAGCCTCAGGGGCCTGACGCTCCCTCCTTTTCTTCCTGGAACCCGACTCCTGGGGTCTTGAGTCTCTGCTTCCTTTTTCTTCGTTAGCTCCTTCCGCCTCTTCATTTGATCTCATTTGATCTCTCTGGCCTCCGAGGCTCCTGAGGATGGGGACAGTGGCCTGTCCTATTCAGTGGCTCAGTGCATGCAATGGTAGTACAGTGGCAGTAATAGTTGTTGTTGTTGTTGTTGTTGCTAGGTGCCGTCGAGTCAGCATCTGACTCATGGCGACCCTCATAGGGTTTTCAATGGCTGACTGTTTCGGGATTGCCTTGGGAGTGGATTGCCAGGTCCTTCTCCCATTTTTGCGGTGCTGGGAATTGAACTCGGGACCTCAGAGACTGCAGCGCAGCGCTCTACCAACTGAGCTAAATCCCAGCGGCAGTAATAGTAATAATGATAAAACCTACATTTATCAGGGCACTTGAATGCCAGGCATTATACTAAGTGCTTTGGACCTATTATTTTATTTAATCTTCTTAGAAAATTAGTGAGTTGGAATTACCTCCACTTTTCAGATGGGAAAATTGAGGCACAGAAGGTTTCCCTAACTTGTTCACACTCACACAGCTAGTGAACGGTGGAGTCGGGGCCCACGTTCAGGCCTGGCACCTTGGCCAGCCTAGCCAATGTTAGCAGAACAGATGCTGAGTTCTGGAAAGTAGGTGCCCTGAGTTCCAACAGAGGAGACTGAGCTGAGGGGCTGGATGGTCTGGCCATGCTGCACAGTATGAGGCAGAGCGAGGCCTTCCTTGGCCAAATCCTGTTCTCTTCTCATCTCAGTGGCCTCCTGAGCCTCTGGACTGGGGTCAGGGATCTGTGTCCACAGCCTACCTGAGTGACTCCTCTTAAGGTTGTTCTGGGAGTGTGGTAGCAAGGGAGGTGCTCCCTCCAGCTCCCATTCTTCCTCCTTCGCATATAGCAGGCCTTGAGGTGCACCAGGTCTCCACCAAGGGCTCCTCCACTGGCCACAGCCAGATGGTATGGGAGGTTGTAGGCTGAGGCTGCTGCTGGTTATTGGGGAGCTGATCAGTGGCTCTGGGAAAAGACACCCACCTCGGGCAGAGGGGCCTGGGATGCCTGGGGAGGCTGAGCAGGAAGCAGGGGCCCCAGGAAGCTGTGGCACTTTGCTGGCGTCACGAATATTAGCTGGAAAATCATTGAGCTAAACATGGCTCCGTTCCCTCTTAGCTTGCCTTAATTAATTAATTGAGCCAACATTTCTTAAGCACCTATGACTTTGTGCCAGGGACTAGGCCAAGTGCTGAGATGGGATGAGGAGACAGGACGGCTGGATCTTGCCTTTTGGGAACAGAGATGAGGCAGCAGGCAGGTGGGAAAAGACCCAAAGTGAGATTTGCCCCAGGATGCGCTGAGTCTATTCCAGGGGGTGGGGGCTGGCAGGGTCCTGGAAAGGAGGGACTGGGAAGCCGGGACAGGGAAGCAGAAGGCACAGCAATCTTGCCAGCCCCCTGTGGCTGTGTGTGTGGCTTTGTCTGCCCCTGGCAGCCTCTGGGAATGGTCCTGGATACCTGTAAGCATTACTCAGGGTCAGTGCGAACACCTGGCTTCTGTGCAGAGCTGCTTGGCCTGGGATGTCACTACAAATTGGACCAAGGTCAACATCTGAGGTTTCCCCCTTCCTTCCTTCCTTCCTTTTTTTTTTTTTTTTTTTTTTTTTTTTTTTTTTTTTTTTTTTTTTTTTTTTTTTTTTTTTTTTTTTTTTTTTTTTTTTTTGGTTGTTGTTGTTGGTTGTTTTTTTTTTTGCAATTTAGTATTTAAAAAAATAGACTTAATTTTAGAACACTTTTGGATTGACGGAATTATCATGAAGACCTCCCACCTTTTTGGAACACTCAGCCGCTCTCTGACATGGATGCGGCACTGGCTGCTGTGTGTCCCTCTGGCCCCTCATTGCCTTCTCCTATGAACACTCCCTCCCACTCTGGGCCCCTGGGTGTCCCTTTTCCCTAGCTCTTCATGCAGCAGCCATCTCTGCCATGCACTTGGCCTCTCTTGGCGATGCCAGCCGGCATAGTCACACCCTTCTCATGCACACCAACGCCTCCATCCACTAAGCTCCTTCTTGTCCACTCTGCCTGTTCAGTGTGGGTGGCAAATGGGCCACTTGCATGGGGTGATGCTGGACACTGGACAAGGCCTTGGAGAGGTGGGCAGGGCCCAGACCTGGTCCCCTAGGAGGTTCCTGCCTCCTGGCCTCTCTCCGTGTAGCTGAGTCTGGGACTGCAGGTGGGAATGCTGAGGATGGAGTAGGCCAGAGGTTGGGTGGCCAGTCCTTTCTGTCCTGGACAGAGCCCGTGGAGATTCTCTTTGGAGATCTCTGGGAGGCTTCATTGTGGCCCTGGGCCAGACAGAGAAGGAGGTGAGGACAGGAAGGCTGGAGAGAAGGGGTAAGTGCCAGAGGAAGCCATCTGTAGGGGACATGGGTGGGGTGCCTGCCCCTTCCTACCTCTTCAGAAGAGAGGGTGTCCGTGCGCTAGAACAGAGCCCTTGCTTCTCTGTTTTTGCACCTCTGCTAATGAAGGCAACATGATCAGACAAATCAAAGGCCCCTACATCCGTTATCTCTTACCCTCACCATGGGCCTCTTGCTGGGCATGACTAGCTCCATGCTAGTGAGGAAACTGAGGCTCAGAGATGTGAAACACTATTGGCCCAAGGTCAGCAGATAAAAACTGACCAGTTAGGATTCAACCTTGGTCTTCTGGCCTTCAAAGTCCAGGCACTATCATGTGTCTGACCACCCTAGGGTGTCCCCTGGGTCATTCACCTTGCCAATAGAGCATGAATAGCGTGGCCAGTGGACCATCAAACCATGACCATCTTATGTGCACCAGTACAGGACTCGTCTTATAGTCTTGATACCATGTATCCAGTGGGGGCACAAACCATGGGGGGGTTGGGGGATACCATCCTGCTCAAAGACCCTCCCTCCTCAGCCTAGTCCCTCTTCTCTGTCAGCTGATGGACCCAGAGGTTGGGTGGCCAGTCCTTTCTGTCCTGGACAGAGCCCTTGGAGATTCTCTTTGGAGACCTCTGGGGGGGCTTCATTATGGCCCAGAGCCAGACAGAGAAGGAGGTGAGGACAGGGAAGCTAGAAGGCAGGTGTGAGGGCCAGAGGAAGTCATTTGTAAGGGACATGGGTGGGGTGCCTGCCCCTTCCTACCTCTTCAGAACAATCTTTCCAGTTTAGGGAGTGCCTAAGCAGCCCCTCTGCACCTTTTCATCCTGGCCCAGGCCATAGTGGATTGGACTAAGGTTGGGCACCTGCTCCAAAGTGATGCAAGCTGCTGGCTGGACTGAGCTGTTCAGGTTTTTCTGCCAGGATCAGGCTGAGGGGCGGAGGGCCTAGGAAGCTTTGGTGGGCGGAGCTGCAGGGTTAGGAAGAGTTGGGTCCTAGCTGGGACCAGGAGGAGTGATAGCCACATGCAGTCAGAGTCAGGAGAAGGGAAGCCAAGAGAATGAGCGAGCAAAGCAGAGGCAGAGTGACGTAGCCCTGAGGCTGAGGGTGAGGCCTGGCTCTCGCTGCTGGCCTTTGACCCTGGCTAAGTGGTACTGTTTCCTTTCAGAAGTCCCCTTATTTGCCCTAGTCCAAAGGGGCACAATGCCCTGGCTAAGCCCCAGCCACTCCAGATGGAGGGCCAAGCCCCACGCCCTGCGTCCTGGGGTGCCCTGAATGGTGAGCAGCCAGCAAAAGGCTCTGGCTGGGTTTCAGGAGACCCATATGGGCACAGCGCTCCACAGTCCGGAACATTCCTGTTGCATCTGCACAGCAGCCCTGGGCAGCCCACTGGGCAGGGGTGGTGCTGTTCAACAGTTGGGAACATAAAACCTGGAAAGGTTGGCGTCTTGCCCACAGCTGCAGCTCCAGAGCGAAGCGTGGATCTCCTGGTCCAGACCTGCTGCTTCTTCTACCCCGCACTGCCTCTCGGGTTGCATCTCTTACTAGGTAGCCAAGTGACCTCAGAGTTGGAAAAATATTGTGTAAAGTGTCTAGTACAAGGCCTGGCACATAGGTGGGGTGGGGGCTCAGGAAGTAGGAGCTGTCACGAACATATCTGTATGTTTTTTTTCCAGTACATCTCGAACTTCTACTCAGTACTCGGAAACTTTCCTTAGTTCCTTGAATCCACACAATAAAGTCGGGGAGGTTCTGGTCCGCATACAGGCTGGCAGTCTACAAGCTGACCCACCCTTCCCTGGCCTGCTACTTCGAGAATCCCCTAACATTCCAGGCCCAGCTGTGCTGTGGGTGCCCTGCTCCAGGGTAGCACCCTCTGGCACACCTTTCCCTGTCCTCTGGCTGGGAGAAGGGCACCTTCTGCCCTCCCCACCCTCTGCCACGCATTGGGCAGTAGGTAGAGGTGGGTCCCTCTCCTGCTGGTCCACTTTGGCCAGTGTTTACAGTGGAAACCCAGCAGATGCATGAAGCTGATCTTGATGGATGGTCCAGGTGTGGGGAGAGGCCTTGGGGCACCCCGTCTCTATCACCTGCTCCCCACTCTCCTTCCTGGTCGTGGCTAGTGGCCCAGACAGCGCTGGGCTGGCAGGGAGTTTGGGAGCAGATGCCAGGAGCTGTGAAGGGAGGCTTTTCTTAGGCTCAGCACCCTCCCCAGGGCTCAGGAGCTCAGATGGTGGAGGCTGGCATGGTGCCCAGGAGAAGAGGGACTCCAGGCAACAGGGACTTGAGCCTGGAGGCAGCTGCTGGGACCTTCTCGCCTCTGAGCCAGTCTGCAGAAGTGGAGTACCCACCCCCACCACTCACATGTGTGTGCCTACGCATGTGCGTGTGCGCGCGCACACACACACACACACACACACACACACACACACACAGACTCCAAGCCCCTACCTCTCCCCACTGTAGCCTCTTGGCATGACTCCAGCCACCATCCATGACAGAGTGCATGGGCTGCACTGGCTAGGCTGCAAGGTGAGTGCTCTCAGGGTACCAGGAAATCATGCACTGCCATAAGGGAGAGGAAGACCCCTAGGATCAGCCTTTGGGCCTCCCATTTCCTTCAAGTTCCAGGCCCTGAGGGAACTGGGCTTCCTTCATCTCCTGACTCCCTCTCCTCCAGCCCAAGGGGACACAGATTCTTCTCAGAGGCTAAGATTCCACCACTCTCCACAAAATGCACTCCACTCAACCCTGCCCCTTGTTGGAAATCCTCCTTATGCACAATGACAGGGCTTCAGCCATTCCCTCTCAGCCCACCCTTGGGCACGTTGCCCTTCACATAGAGACTGGAGGCAGACCCCCATTCCTGGCTGATTTACCCGAGCTTGCTACCCTCTTTGATCTCTGGTTTCTCACTCTTCCCAGTGACCTCTGCCAGCCACCCACCTGCCTGGCTCTCCATCTGGACTGCTGTTCACAGCTCAGAATCAGGCAAGGGATGGACAGCCGGGGTTTAATAGGAGAGTGACTTCCTGGCTCTTGTGATCTATACAGGCTGCCTGTTTATGCGTTGGTGTCCTGAGCTTACTTTTTATGGTGCCAAGAGTTGCATGCCCAGCAGCCTCCCCAGGACCCAGCGCTCTCCAGCTGCTGCTTACAGTGCTATCTGCCTCCTTCCTTCCCTCCTCCAGCCCCAATGTGGAATCCAGGCAAACTGGCTTTCTCTGCACTTGACTTTATTCAAATGATTAAATGCCTCTGTCACTGTTCCTCCTCCCCAATTCAAAACAATACTAGCTAACATTTATACAGCGCTTACTACGTGCCAGGCAGTGCTCTGAACGAGCTGATATATGTACCTCGTTTAATCCTCAAACAGCCCTATTCAGTAGGGACTATTATTATCCCCATTTAAAGATGTAGGAACTGAGCCATAGAGAGGTCAATTACTTGCTCAAGGTCATATTGCAAGTACATAGCAGAGAACTTGGCTCTCCCTTTAGACTGTCTCTGACTGCCTCTGCCAATGGGAAATGTGAAGGCAGATCTCTGGGCAGGTGTGTGAGAGCAAATGTGAGCCCAGAAACTCTAAGACTGGGTGTCACTCCTCCAGGGAGAGAGACGGGACTGGGGAGCACTCATGGGAGAGTAGGGGACAGCCTGTTCGCATGGGAGTTAATCATGATATTCCCTTATATTTCTGTACTATTTTCATTTGTGTCTCACTCTTGAGTGTTTTGACAGTAAGTGAGGCAAGTGTCACTATAGCGTCCCACTGAGAGGTGAGGAGGCTGAGCTGTGATGGTGAGGTGACTTGGTCAAGGTCACACAATGCTTGATGTAGGAACTTTCCAGGGTCTTCTGCTGCCGGCTGGCCTCCTGCCTCCGGCTGGAGCCCAGGCTTCAGTGCTGCAGAAACCTTCCTGGAGCCATCCAGTCAGGGGGTGGTTAATTCTGGCCCTCCGTGGGGGGACCCTGGGGGGAGTGGCCCATCTTGCCCTGCTCCATTCCTGGCCCAAATTGGCACAGGCACCTGGGAAGGGCAGCCGGCCAGCCTCGTGCCAGCGTTACTTTAAAAATAAACCAGGGAAGAACGAGGCTTAAAATAACCCCAGGGATGTGTGAGGAGCTAATTACTACTGCAGCCCCCTGTCAGGGCTGCGGGTGCGGCTGGGCCTCCGTGGTGTCCCCTCTCCTCACCTCTGCCAGTTGGGAGCCGGGGACCAGGCCCTGCTGGAACAGCTGGGGGCCGACAAGGACTCAAGCCCTCAGGGTCAGAGCTGGAGGCAGCTCAGGGCATCTTGGGTGATGTCCCTCATCTCAGAGATCAGGACGGAGGGCAGGGTAGTAGGGAAGATGTGGCCGGGCAGGGCAGCCAGGGCCAGGGCTAGGGAGAGTTCAGGGCCCTAGATTCTTCTGGGAATTCTCTCTTGTCCCCACATTATCTTTGGGTGTCACCTGTGATTTCCCGCTGGAATTACCCTGGCCCCCAAAGGAGCTTTGAGATCCTGAGCCCCTCTCTTCTGCTGTGCGGTGTGGCTGCTTTTTACCAAGGACAACTCCTTGTTGAGGACTCCTGATGGCCACTTTTTGTCTATACCTTTGAACCCTTTCTTGCCCACCTAGGGAAGAGTGCAGTCCTCTTCTGGCTGCCCCCTCTTGGCTGTACAGAGACACCCCTGGACCCTCAGTGCTGGGCTGCAGCCAGACTAATGGGTTGCAAGCTTTCTGTCCCAGGAAGCAGGCAGAGAGGCAGAGCCACGCTCCTGTCCTGCAGCCCCAAGTTCTCCTGAGCCTCTTGGAAACTGTCCTGCAGCCCCCCAACTTTGGCAGAGGGTACGGGAACATCCTGTAATGGCAGGAAGGGAAGGACATGGGGCCCAGCTGAGGACGCAGCTGAGGACGGATGTGCGGGGATCAAAGAGGAGAAACAGAGCTCTCCCAGAGGAGGGAGGCGGAGGACTGCTGGGAGCTGAGAGGAGTGATCAAAGGACAGGGTGACGGAGGTGGGGGAGGGGGCACGCAGTGTGATGGGGGGCAGGGGGAGCGGGGCTGCTGTAGGAAGACCTGGACTCTGGCTCCTGGCTGAGGGCCCTGAGCCCATAACCTTGCTGGGCCTTAGCGACATTTGCATAATGGATCTAATGATAACCACCTTCTGGGCCTCTGCAGGGGGAGGTGTGCAAAGCATCTGTGGAAAGGCCTGCAAACAGGAGGATCTGCAATATTGTTGCTTCTCTGCCCAGCCTCTCACTCAGGCTCAACAAGTACAGAAGACCCCATCTCACTACCTTGCCTTCCCTTGTGCCTGAGGCTGTGGAATGTGACGCTGTTTTCACGGTCAGTGTCCATGTTGACCGCCATGTTGCCAAATCCACTGGCTGTTCCCTCCATGGTCATTGGATCCTATCACCCAGCAGCAGCTGGCACAGTTGACTGCTTTCTCTCTGGGAACGCTCCTCCTGGCCTTTGGGACACCACTGTCTCCAGGTACTTCCTATCTCCTTCTTTGCTTGACCTCCCCCTGTTGGAGGAAGGGCCGGATACTCTGCTGTTCTCACCAACTCTGCCCTCTCCCCAGCTGATCTCATCTAGGACGTGAATTTCAATATTGTTTCTACCTTCTGAGCTCATCTCTCAGCTTTGACTTCTCCCTTCAGCTGCAGTCTTGTCCATTTCACTTTCATGGATCTGTCACCTTCATGGATCTGTCACGAATATCTCAAAATTAACCTGGATGTCTATGGCACAAGTCCCAAACCTCTTTACCAGCGCTGTTACTCTCCAGGCTTCATTTTCCATCTAGTAAATGTGTATCCTCCACCCAGGTGCTCAAGTCAGACTCAGGACTATGCTTGATTATCCTCTTCCCCGAACTTCCCCAGGCCCCTTCCTATCTCCTCTCCCTCAGCAAGTCCTGTCCACACTGCTTCCCCAGTGGCCTCAATCTGCCCACACATCCCGACATCACCTGGGTCAATCCATCCCCATCCTTGCCTGTGAGTTATATATCACAGCCCAGGGCAGCCTGCCTCTCCTCTTGTACTACAACCACCTGTAGTTGTACGCTCCACAGAGCGGCCAGAGTGATCTTGTAAAAATTGAAGCCATCATCACATCACAACCTTCCCAGTGATGCCGTGATTTTGAATGTGTCTCCCTCAAATTCCTATGTTGAACCCTAATCACCAATGTGATGGTATTAGGAGGTAGGGCCTTGGGAAGGTAGAGCCCTTGTAAGTGGGATTAGTGCCCTTAAAACGAACCTCCATGGGGCTGCCTTGCCCTTTCTGCTAGGAGGATACAGCTAGAAACGGCCATGTATGAACAAGGAAGCTGGCCCTCACCAGACTTGGAACCTGCCTGCACCTCAGTATTACTTCCCAGGTTTCAGAGAAAGTTATTTCTGTTGTTATAAACTGTCCAGCGTCTGGCGTTTTGTTACAGCGGATTAAACAGACTATGACAAGTGACTTCCACTGTACTTAGAATAAAATCCAAAATCTTGACCATGACCTCCCCCATAGCCTTGGGGATCCAGTCCTTCTGCGTCTCTGCCTCCTCTTTATCTCCTTGCTCAGTATGCTGTAGTCACATAATGGGTTTCTGCTTTTGTCCCTCAAATGCCTTAACTCTACCTCCCTGGAAAATTTGCGTTTTTTTTGTCGCGCTCCCCCCGCCCTGCATGAGGCTCTTCCTGCAGGGAGGGAGAGGGCCCTCCTGGGGTGGCAGCTATTCCAGATCATTCTAGTGACGTCATCTGCCCACCTCTGTTCTCCATCCCGTCCCTCTCTACCACATCCCCTTGCTCCCTGTCTCCCCAGTGCTCCCCACTGAGATTCTGTTTATTAATTACAAAGTGATTTAGTTTACGCCCTCTCCACCTCTCCTGAAATGTGGACACCAGGAGAACAGGGGCTGCCTTTTCCCCTGCTCAATCTGTGGGGCTGAGAATGGTGCCTGACAGATGGAAGATGCTCGCAACACCCAGGGCTGGCCACTGTGTGGGGCCCAAGGTGGGTGGAGAGAGTTGGGGAGCCTGCACTTGGGGCTTGGGCAGACACCCCACATTTTTTCCCACACCCTGGCCTGGTCTCATCTCCTCATCTGGAAGAGAAAAGCATTGGACGGCATCAATGGCTCTTAGGGAATCCAAAGGATCCCAGGAATTTCCATACAGCTATGCACTGCCCACTTGAACCCTTATTCTGCAGGAATGGTGAGCCCCAGCTCCCAAACGCACTCCATCCTGGCCTAAGACTGGTAATGTGCTCCGGTAGGCTTTGCAGCCAATTGCACAACACCCCACAAGTGATTTGAAATAGCCCAATTGTTACTGGGTGGGTCCACAGGGCTAGCCACTGGCCCTTCAGCAGGCTGTTGGTCCAGGTGTGATGTTGAAGACTGGCCCATGAGTAGGATGTCCTCCCAGATCCCTGGAAGCCTCAGAGCAAGCCCAGGGCCTGGATGGGCAGAACAGGCCGGACAGGCCGTCAGTGTACATCCTCATTGGCTATGGCCGAGAAGAGGGTGCTGCAGCCCCCTCCTGACACCCCACCAGAAGGTGCGGCTGGGGTCAGGACAACTCTGTTGTCAGCTCTCAGTACAACTCTGTCTCGCAACCAGAGTGGGGGCTACTATGGGAGCGGCCAGCCTGGGCGCCTCCCCTTCCGTTCCGGCTAGGAGCCTCCTGCATTCCAGCAATCCCAGGGGCCGGGCCAGGGTTCATCGCTCTGCTGATAAGCGGGACCTTGGCCACAGCCAGAAACACTCTCTTTCCAGAAAGGGGTGACTTGGAGGTCCTGGGTAGAGCTCTGTTCTTGGGACTGGCCACAGAGGAAGTCCCTCCAGGGCCCGGACACCATGGGGTGAAGTGGGGACAAGAGCATAAACCCAGATAGTGTGCTTCTGAGAGGAGCTGGGAGGGGTGGCCAGGTTAGGGCCAGCAGAGACTGTCTGAACTTGCAACGGCTCTTGGCTCCACCAGCCCCATCCCTTACAGGTGAGGCCGGCAGCAGGTGTGGCTTGTTCTAGGCCTCGCAGCCAGGAAGGAGCTCCACGGCACCACTCTCTCACTCTCAAGGTGCCCTCTCTCCCTGGAGGTGACTTTGTCTTCTTATGTGCACGCACGTCCCTCTGCTCAGCTGCACTAAGCCCCGTCTTCCTTCGCAGCTCGCAGGAAGGAGACCTGGCCTGCTTCAGAGCGCCCAGGCTGGGCCGGTGGGACAGGAGGACACGTGCCAGGACTCAGGGCATTGGGGAGGGCTGCGCCAGAGTTTGGTCCTGCTATCACAAGGAGGCCCTGCTCCAGAGCCCTGGACTTACTCGGTCTGACCCTTGTGGTGGAAAATGCGCAGCTCAGAGCCACGCTGAGAAGCGTTTGAGCTGGCACAGCCTGGCCCAAACCCCCAACTTGTTCCCTCCTGGGCTGACTCCCTTCCCTGGGGTTGCTGGGGAGCAGGCGGAGAGCAACAGCTATGAGGGAGCTGACGCAGCCTGTCCCCAGAGCCCCCATGGAGACCCTCTCAGTCCTCTTCTCCTCTGTGGGGAGGGCAAACATGACCTTCTGGTGTTGCTGACTCCTGACAACTTTGCCACCTGGCTCACTGCAGGCACTTTGGCTTTGAATTAGCAAAGATTCTTCCTCAGCCACCCTTTGAATGTTTTCTAAGATGCCAAGGGAACCCAGAAAGCAAATGCCTGTGGCTGGCGGGTAGCCCAGCCTCCCAAGGACAGAATGCTGTCCTAACAAGCTCTCCTCTCCCCCTAGTTCCCACTCCACTGCAGCTCCCCATCACCTGAGACTCTTAAAACTTGAACCCCCTGGACTCACCTCAGCCCTAGTGAATTAACTCTTGGGGACATGGCCCAAGCACCCATTACTCTTGGGTCCAAAGAACCAGGACAATTTTCCTACCCAGCACAATGAGGCCGTCTTACCCCTGTCTCCTGACTCTGGGGAGCAGGTGAGTTGCCTAAGACACCCCCAGCCTGGCTCCTGACACTCAGTGGCTCTTCTTGAGAATGTTTCCAGGCTGTTCGGTAGGGTGGTATTGACAAAAGCATGTCCGAGACAGCTGTCCCCGAACACTGCCTGCTATGCCCTCCATAGGCTAATGTGCACCTCTGTGATGTCCCTAAATCCATACCTTAGGAATGATCCACGTTCAGCCATTGCCCAGGAGCAAGGACACTTATGTTCAGGGAATGGGGAAGGGCTTGATTTAAGACCGGAAGTGCTAGATTCTGACTCTGGCCCTCACACTCACTCTGGAACACAGGAAGTGGCCTTCTTATCTCAATCCAGGGTCTCTGTTAGCAAAGTAGGAAAAATGAGGCCCTCACTTCAGAGTTGATGTGAGGCTCGGGAGAGATGCTACATGACTAAGTGCTATGCATGAAAATCACAGCCCTGTTCTACCACTTGCCAGCAGCAGTGATTTTGGGGGCATTCCTTACACCCCGAGCCTCAAGGTTCTCCTGTGTACAGTGGGGATTATAGAGTGTCTCCCTCCCAGGGCAGCTGTGAGGATTCAGTGAGATAGTACTTTCAAAGAGCCCAGTCCAGGGTAACCTCCTAATGAACAGCAGTCTTGGTGCATGATTGTGGAAATTGAGGCAGGCCCTGTGGGCAGTGTCCGCTTCATGTTGGGTCTAAGATCTGAGAAGAACAGCCCAGGGCAGGGCCGTCTGTCATACCGATAAGCGGGTGCTTCCTGCCTGGAACTGCCTGTCTCTTGTTGATCCCACCAGACTCCAGGGGAGCCCTCTTCAGGGGCACAAGGACTAGCCCTTGTCCTGGAAGAGGGAGCCTCCCCTGTCTGGGAGCCTGTCATTGCTCTCTCTGGGTTGCCTCATGGGGCCTGACAATTCAGATCTCTGGAGAAAGCCCCCCAGACGGTCCTGTGACCGGCAGGCTGGAATGTGACTCTCCGGATGTGTCTGGGACGGCCATTTCTGAATTGCAGCCATGCTGAGGAGAGGCCCTGCACATTCTTGCAGAGGGACACTGAGTCCAAGCCAAGCTTCAGAGCTTAGAGCCGAAATGGAGCAGGGGACGCTTGGGGTCCAGAAATGTGGATGTGGGGGAGGGCATGTGGTGGAGGAAGGAGAGTCTGATGGCAGGCTCCTGCGGTTGTCCCTGCAGAAAATATCTACACAGTGTTGGATGACAGTATTGTGTCCTGAAGCTTAGTGCCATCTCAGGGGCCCTTGAACCCTGTCCACGAAGCTGTTTGGTCTGAGCTCTGGAGTGGACTCTTGGCCCAGAAAAGGGAATGTGCAGGAAGAGGGAAAGCAAGTGCTCCCCAGGGGCCACCTGAGGCCCAGGGTGAGGCAGAAGTGGTAACTGAGGCTGCAGGCCGCCATCACCTGCTGGTTCAACTGGGGTCAAAGGGTACCCCCTGGTCAGGACCTACGTAGGAGCATGAAGGCTGGGTCTGTCATTTCTTACCACCAATGCTTGTTAACTAGAGCCTCTAGAGCCCAGACCCCTGCAGGGTCTGCTTCTGGCCACCTCTCCTTGGGCATGCTCATGTCCCTCAGCACCCTCATGCTGTTCCCTGTTCCCAGAGCTGGGGCTGCAATCCTTCCCCTCACCACACTCACTCCCCATTCCAGCCTGCCTTAGGCACTGGTGGCCTGGGAAGCCTTCTCAGGCCTCTCTGGGGTGGTTTCACTTGGATTTAGCATGGGTACCATTCACCTTGCCTGCCCCCGTAGCCCTGTGGCATCTGATCCCGTCAGATCTCGGAAGCTAAGCAGGATTGGGCCTGGTTAGTACCTGGATGGGAGACCACCTGGGAACACCAGAAGCTGTAGGCTTGGGAGAAGGACCTGGCAAACCCCTCCCAAAAATCAATCTGTCATTGAAAACCCTATGCACAGCAGAGAAGCACTGACAATAGTGTTTCCCCTGTTGTACAGAGGGTTGCTATGAGTCGGATACCGACTCAACGGCCCCTAACAACAATAACAACCACCATTCACCTTGTGCGTTTCAAGACTCTGCTAGATCCAAGGCTTCTTGGGGAAGGATCTAGGTCTTAGCTGTCTGTTTCTTGGTGCCTAGTATAGAGCCTGGCACACAGGAGATCTCAGGAGATCTCAATATTTGGTAAACTGATCTGAAATGAAAGCAAAACCCTGTTCTATTTGGAAGGTGACATAGAGGGCACAGGCACCCGCAGGACACTCCTGAGTTCTACTCTGGGACCTCCGACTCCTCAGGCTGCTCCCTGAAGATCAAGAACTCAAAGCATCTCGGGGCTGGGCAGAAGCACAATGGCCAGTCATTGCGCTCCCGAGTCTGACACTTGCACAGTGCGATGGTCTTTTTGATGTGTCGACTTGGCTAGGTAAAAGCTCCAGTTATTCAAACACCGATCTAGGGATTGCTATGAAGGCATTCTGTAGATGTGATTAAAGTCTATCATCAGTTGACTTTAAGTAAGGGAGTACAGACTGGCTCTAGAGTGTGACCTAGGAAAATCTATTATCCTAGATAATCTTTGTGGATCTGCTTCAATCAGCTGGAAAACTTTATGCACCAGCTGAAGAAGGAATTTTTATACTTAATCTTACTCAAAAGGCCAAGAAGCAATGAAGAAGGAATTTTTGTTCCCTTCAGAAGAAACTCTACCTGCAGATCGCAGTGTTAGCACAAACTGGAAAGACCTCCAGCCTACCCGATGGAATTGGGACTTGCCTAGCCTGTCCTACCATCCCACAAGCCAACTCCTTGCAGTATATCTCTTAATATGTATTTCCTGCTGGTTCTGCTTCTCTTGTGGAAGCCTGAATGATACAGAGGACCTCGATAGCATGTTCCTCCAGTGTGCTTGTATGCTTCCTGTGATAGAGAGCCCACCATCTCTTGAGGTAGCACAGGCCATCTTTGGCCAACTATAATTTTAATAAGTCCTGCCTTATATTGGACTGAATTAAGTCTTTTTATGGAAGTTCTTCCCCAGGAGTCTGTCAGCTTGTCATGCTGTAGAGGCTTGTGTGTTGCTGTGATGCTGAAAGCTATGCCACTTGTATTTCAAATACCAGGAGGGCCACTCATGGTGGACAGGTTTCATCTGAGTTTCTAGACTAAGAGACTAGGGACAAGGATCCAGCAGTCCATTCCCAAAACAAATAGCCATTGAAAACCCTATGAATATCAGAGAAGCACTATCAAATATAGTGCCAGGGAATGAGCACCCCTAGACTGGAAGTCATTCAAGAGATGACTAGGGAAGAGTGGCCTCCTCAAAGTAGAATTGACCTTAATGATGGGAATGAAGTTAAAAAAAAAAAAAAAGCCCCTGGGACCTTCTTTTGCTTATGTGGCATGACTCAAAATAAGAATCAACATAGTGACTGCAACAATGGGCTCAAACATAAAAAGATCATGTACATGGCACCGTGTTGGGTAGTGTTTCATTTTGTTGTATATAGGGTTGCTATGAGTTAGATCCCACTCCATGGTACCAAACAACAACAACAACAACATGCACTCTCTCTGCTGGTGTTGATTCAGCCCTGTGGTCCCACTCAGAACAAAACTGGCCTTTTTCCCTTGTAGTAGCCCAGTAGGGGTCTGCAGGGTACTCCTGCTCTCTAGGCCCTGCCAAGTGTCCCTCACTTGACACACTGCTCTGCTCCCCAGGTTGCTTTGTTTTGTTTTGAGAGAAGGTCTCACTACGTAGCCCAGTCTGGCCTCAAACTTGTGATCCCCCTGCCTCCACCACCTGAGTAGCGAAATTGCAGGCAAGTACCACCACACCTGGCTCCCCGGCTGTTAATGTTCTTAAGTTTGCAAACACAGGTGGCCTGACAGGCTCAAAAGGAAAGAGGCTTTGTGGTGCCACTTTCATTCCACACTATAGCCTGCAATAGGCTGAGTGTCTCAAGCAGCTACAGGACCTGGGCCTGGGACTTCTGGGAGCCTTTCCTGCCTAGAGTTGGCCCATGAGAGGTAGAGTGCGTACTTGAACGAAGACATGATCACGAGCCTCTTCTAACGAGGGATGGGGCCAGACTGCCCTTGGGACTTTGGGCAGTGCCATGGACTGCATGTCTGTGTCCCCCTAAATCCCTAGTGGGTTGGTGTTAGGAGGAGGGGCCTTTGGGAGGTGACTAGGTTATGAGGGTGGAGCCCTCTGGAGTGGGATTAGTGCCCTTACGAGAAGAGACAATAATGTGCTGGCTCGAATTCATGTGCTTTCTTTCCTCCCATCCTCCCCTTCCCCTCTGCCACGTGAGGACCCAGAAAGACAACGGCTGCCTGCAAACCAGGAAGCAGCCTTCACCAAACCCCTGATTTGTGACCCTCTTGACCTGGGACTTCCCAGCCTCCAGAGCTGTGCAAGATAACTGTGTGTTGTTTAAGCCCCCAGTCATGCAGCCCATGGCCATTTATTCTAGTAGCCTGAGCAGACCAAGATAGGCAGAAGCCACAAGGGAGAACCCATTTCCCATTTTGGTGATTAGTCTCTGGGACCCCTTTGCATCCATCTCATGAGTCTCCCTGGCAGACGGAACTGAGGAAAGGTCAACAACAGAGGACCAGTGGGCTCCTGCTTGCTGCCGTCCCTGTGGGCAAGCCCTTCTCCGCTTCCCTTCCCCATTTCCACACTTTCTCTCCACTCCCCCTGCCCACCCCTTAGGGCATCTGCAGCCTGTAAAGCCCCAGGCTCTACAGCCAGTTCCAGTGGGACAAAACCCAGCCTCACTGAGCCTTGGGGAAGGACACACAGCTCTGACATCCCCCCTGACCAGAGTCCTAAGGAGTTTTCCAGCTCAAACATTCTTTTTATTACAACCACAGTCCACATCTCACAGCTCTTCCCAGGAGCCAGGCCTCAGGTGCTTTAGGTCCTGGCTACGCTAAGTGTGGGTGCTACCAAAGGCGTGGGACAGGTGAGCCAATATCTTAGTCACTCTCATTCTTCAGCTGCCTTTTTACATTTTTAATAGAAAAGGGGATGTATGGTTTTGTTTTGTCTCTTTCTTCTTCTTTTTAAAAATGCCATTAAGTGTATGCATTTGGCCAGGGGAGAAGAGGGTAGTGGGCTGGCGCCCATCCCATTCCTTCAATGTCGGGGCTACCCCTGGAGCCAACCTTCCTCTTTTGGCCTCTGAGCTTCTTTGCTTGTTGTTGTTGTTGTTAGGTGCCATCGAGTCGGTATCCAACTCATAGCGACCCTCTGTACAACAGCGGAAACACTATTGTCAGTGCTTCTCTGCTGTTCATAGGGTTTTCAATGGCAGATTGATTTTTGGGAGGGGGTTGCCAAGCACCCCAAATTTGACTTGTTCCATCTCGTGCCTCTTCCCCCTTCCATCCCCACCCAATAAGATGCCCTTTGGAGGGGAAGGGATCTGACCAGTCTGTGGGATTCTCACTACCTTGCTTCATGATTTGATGATTGTGCTGTATTAAAAAACTTGAGATGTAAGGATGTCATTATGTGCCTATTTATATTTTTAGAATATTTGCATTACTTATAATTAATTAATAAAAGTGGGTTAAAAAAACACCAAAGAAATGTGGGCCGTGGGTCTACAGCATCAGCATCCCTCGGGGGCTTGTCACAAATGCAAAATCTCAGGGCCAGCCCCAGAATCTATATTTAAACCAGGTCAGCCAGGTCCCTCCCTGCACATGACAGGCTGAGAAGGGTTAACTTAGGGAAGGCTGCTGGCTGTGCCAGCGTCTCTCATCTCCCTTGGTGGAACCCCACTCCTTACAGATGGGAAGACTGGGGCTCACCAGGGAGGTGTCTGCTCCTCCTGTGATTATAGGGGCAGCAGACAGAGACAGAAAGGAGAAGGGGAGGAGAAGAAACAGAGAGAGAGAGAGAATGAGAGTGAGTCCGAGGCCTCTCCAGGGGAAAAAGAACACAGTGTGTAGCACGAAGGCCAAGCTCCTGCCTCCTGTTCCTGGCAGCCACATGCCACTCACTAAAGAGGCTTTGCTGCGGGATTGGAGCAGGCAGGAAAGGGAAGCCTGCTTCTGTGATGGCTGAGGGTGGGGGTCAGCCCTAGCCTAGCAGGGATCTCAGGAGGCCCAGCCACAGATTGGACATGAGACTAAGAGACCGCGCCTGCTCTCAGGCAGCTGTAGCAAATGAGCAAGTGAAGGTGGTGTGACTTGCAGCAGTAGCCAGGGTCTGGGGGGTTCCAGGCGAGAGGCAGATCCCAAGAGCCCCATGGGAGCTGCCCAAGCATAGGCAGTTTCTGGATAATGCAAGAGTGTGCACACACAGGGAGGCAGTGGCGGCAGCTGGATGCTTGACTGCTCTCTGTGCTGCCATGCCAGGCATTTGTCATGTGGCTCTCTGAGGACCACAGGCTATTGGAGGGGTCAGGGAACAGGGCTCCCAGCACAGCTCTGATGATAACTGTAAGTGTGACCTTTAGCAAGCCCCTTCTCTGGTCCTGTGTACACTGAGACAACTAGAGTTCAAAGTCGCCTCCATCTTTGGGCTGATGCTCTATGCATAGTCCAAGGGCTCTGCCTCAACCCTGCTACCCATCCTCTGTCACTTGCTACCTCCACATAGAAGGAATTACAGTGGCTCTATAGGCAGAGTCGAGGGGAGTGGGATGACTTCGGGAAAAGATACGCCTAGGCATAGGTCCTAGTGCTGGCATTTGTATCTATAGGACCCTGGGCAAACTTCCAGACTTCTCTGAGCAGGGCAGTGTGGGAACACAGGTGGTGAGAAGCACCGGGCAGTGCGTGGCCTGTTGCAGACACATGTCAGTTCCCTGTGTCCAAAGCAGGGATGGAGGGTGGGGGAGGGGGTGCCCAGCATGGGTCCCTGCTGAGGTTTGCCAACAATGATCTCCATTAGAGGTTGGTTTCTCCCCTTGCTGCTGGCCCACCGCAGAGGTACCATTTTTACTTTTTTTTTTTATTATTATAAAATCAACTCAGAGATCTACCGTGTGTGCTGCCAGCTGAAAGCTGTTTATAGTGGTGATTTGCACTACATTCATCTGTCCTTGTTTATATTTTCTTTGAAAATACTTATTGTGTTTGTCCTGTCCGCACTGTGGCCAGTCGTGCGTTTTCTATTTCTGTCCTCTTCTGTCCCCCAATCCCTCCATGCCTCCAGCCCCCAGCCGTGATGTGTGGGAACTGGTCACGCAGGCAGGAGGCACGGCCGAGCTGGAAAGACCTCGGACCAAATACACCCACTTGGTAGATGAGGAAACTGAGGGCCATAGAAGAGCAACGGAGCTATGCAGAACTAGAACCTTTGCCCACTTGCTTCAATCCAGGGCAGGTTCTCCTACCAATAGGGACCCCAATGCCCCTGTCTAGTTTTCTAAGGGCCTGCCTGCTCAGAATGGGTGGCACTGCTCCTGAACCCGGATGTCACAGGCTCCAGGCATGGAGAGGCACTGGGAAACATGAGGTGGAGGAGTGGGATTGGGAGGATAAGACAAAGGGACATGACAGCTTCCTGGTCCCCAACTCCACTGTCCCCAGCTGTTAGATAAGAGCAGAGGCAGCTTCACTATGGTAATCCTGGGGAGAAAGAACAGGTCCCTCCACGGGGGAAGTATAATACATGAACAACAATATCAATAACAGTAATAGTTACAGATACCGTTTGTTAGGTATCTACTCTACTGCCAGACACTTTCTATGTATGATTCCATTTACTCCTGGGAGGCAGCTATTATTATTCCCATTTTATAACCAACAAAATAAGCTCTAAGAGATTAAATAACTTGTCCAAGATCATACAGCACGTAGCAGGGGAGCGATGGGGGATGAGGGGTTGGTTGAGACGAAGCCAGGTGCTCTGGCTTCTAAGTGAGGGCCCACATTCCTCCATCACCCTGAAAAGGCTTGTGGTGGTGTCAAAACAGACTGATGCAGAGAATGCCACTCTGGGCTCCCAAAGTTTGGAGTTTAATCAGGGCTGTACTTTCACCTTGCTGTGTGACTTTAGGCAACTTATTCACCTCTCTGTGTGGTTGAAGGATGGCTAATATCACCTCTTATTCTTTTGTTATAGGGCTCTGGGATTTGGGGGTGGGTGGGAGGACATTTCTGGATTTTCCTTCTTGAAAAGATATATACAGTGCAGGTTCTCTCATGAGTCACCTGTTAGAATCCAGCCTCAGGCTTCCCAGGCCCGGTAGCGAGGGACGGAAGGCTGCGCTCAGGAGAGGGCAGGCTGGAAGCTGAGGGAGGAGCAGAACAGGTGTCCTGCCCCGGCTCCATCAGGGGATCAATCACCTGGCCTCTGTTGCCTAAGAGTCAAGGATTCCCGGACTTGCTGTGGGAGAATGGGCACCTGTGAGCCTATGGCAGCCTCCGGGACGGCCTGGTGTTGGCCACAGCTCTGGCTTCTGGTCTGGTTTGGTCAGGTGCCAGCCTGCAGGGGAGCAGCAGGCTGGCCACAGGGTGTTGAAGCAAGATGCCTCCTCCTTCTGGGGTGCTTGGCCAGGGAAGACCCAGCCTTGGTTCCCAGGTGCCTCGAGACACAAGGGTCTGGGCTGCCCTGGACGTGGAGAAAGAACTCGTGAGAAATCCTTGCCATGGGAGTCAGGGGGGTCCAGCGAGTCTGGGCTGGTGCTTTCCTTTCCATCTCTGAGGCCAAGGATGAGTCACTCAGAGCCTTCGCTTCCTCAGCTGAAAAATGGGTAATAATGTATAATAATGCCCATCCTGGGGAGCTGGTGAGAATGCAATGAGGGGATAAAGATGAAGTGTTCGAATAGAGCCTGCCAGCACATAGATAATAAATAGTGGCTGCTGTTATTGTAGCTGCCGCTGCTGCCGCTGCTGCCATTGCCTTAAAAAAAATAATAATAATAACGGGCTGCGGGTATAGCTCAGTGGTAGAGCACTTGCCTAGCATGCATGAGGCCTTGAGTTCGATTCCCAGCATTGCAAAATATGTGGCTAGATAAAAAATAAAGATTAAAATGTCAGGTGAAGAGGCATCCTGAGCAAGTGGAAGGAGCAGAGGCCTGGGAACCGGGTTTTGCCGCCCCCCTGCCCCACGGTGTGACTCGTGTCACCCCTCTGGCCCCTCATCTGTAACAGGAAGGGGTGGTGCCAGCAGAACCCCAAGCCCCTTCCTGCTCTGACAGCCTTGGGCTGTGAATAGAGGGGGCTGGGGCCTGGAGGAGTTTGATGACTCAACAGCTAGGGAGGGTAAGGTTTCCCAAGGAAAGAGTTTCCATTTGTGTTTGATGAACTTGGGGAACAAAAAAGGAAGGGCTCCGTGGCTGGGAGGCTGGGAATGAAGGAGTGGGAGGGATCCTCGCAGCCAGTGGAGACTGTGACTAACCAGGTGAATGACTAAGTTGGACTCTGCTGACCTTCAACCAATCAGGGCTGCCCATGAGTGCCCTGCAAGCTGGCATCACTGAGCACTTGGTGGCTCTGCCAGGCCTGGCTGGGTCTGGGCTTCACAGCATATGGAGGCAAAGGAAGCAGCCAAGAGACCAGCAGGGAAATAGCACAGGGCTTGGAGTCAGAAGACCTAGCTCTCCACTCTGACTCCGATGCTCACCATCTGGGTGGCTCTGGGGGGGTCTCTTTTCCACTCTGACCCCTTGTCCCTTCATCTGTACAAGAGAGCTAACAATATACCTGCCGTGGCAACTTCCCTGAGTGGTGAAGGTTGAGACCCAACCATGAGATGAAAGCATTGTGGTCACTAAGGTACCAAATGAATGGAAGATTCAGTCATCATTCTATTCCATTGGAGCTCCCCATAAGAGGTTCCTAAAGCAGGTCAGCAGGGGCTGCTCCCCTTGGGTTTTGGGTCAGGAACAGTGTAACATCATTGTAACAGCCTCACCCAGGCAGGGTTTCCTGAGAGCAGAGTCCATGTGGATAGCTTCTCGCTAGGCGGCATAGCCAGAGTGAGAGGTAACAGAAGGCCAGGGATGGTTGGGCAGGGTAGGGAGTGGGCATTGCCAGTCTGGGGAACACCCGGAACTGGGTGGTGGTCTGATGGTGTCTTTCTTCTTGCTCAGCACTGTATAAATAAATAATAGCCAGGATGGTACTCTGCCTCTAGCCTCAGTTTTTAGCATCTCCCTAGGTGAGGGCCACGGCACTTTGGGAAGCAATGGCACGGCTGGAAGGAAAGGGCGATGCCATGTCTTTTCTGCACACATTAAACCCATCAATAGCATTCTCAAAATGCTCACAGCCACTGGTACTGCGCTGGCACTGGGGGCACAGCCATGGGACCTGTAGGGCTCTGCTCACATGGAGATTAATCACAGTGTGGTTAAAGAGACAAAACCTGTCCCCTAAAATGTAAATAACCATTCAAAAGAGCCTGTGCTGGGTCACCTAGGTCGTCTTGACAGTAAATCCTATAGTCACCCAGAGCAGTGGCCTGTGAGGCTTTGAGGAAGGGGTGGGAATTGCACAGGACCTAGACAGCATGGACAAGATAAATAGAAGACTGAGAAAAGGTGTGCTAGATGTGCACACTTAATGTGTTTTCGGGGTGGAGGCAGAGAGGGCTCAAGTAAGGAAGGAGTGGGAAATGAAGCCAGCCATAGAGGCTGGAGCCAACATAAAGGTATTTCAAATTTGGGATAAAAAGCATGGACAAGATTTCTTGGGCACTCAGGAGGCACAGAGGGGCTTCTGAGGAGGGAATTGGTACTGTAGGAGCTGTGCTTCGGGAGATTTTTCCCAGCAGCATTGTCCAGGGGGGCGTGATTTGCTAGAGGAAGGAGGCTGGAGGCATGGAGGTCAGTTGGGAGATTAGTGTGGAGCTGCAGACCAGGAGATTTAGAAGGAAAGAGGCAGCAAGGGGTTGATGTGGGAAGAGCAAGTGGAAAGCTTGCAGGGTGCTCAGGGTGATACTCCAGACAGCTAAATCAGTACTGAAACCCAGGCAGGTGGCACTGGGGTGTGAGATGGGAGGGACCCCAGATCAAACTTGTCTGGTTCTTTTCAAGCTCCTCTTTGGACAGGCCTTGGGTCCCAGACAGCAGTAGAGACTTGGAACAGAGTCCTGCAGTGGACAGACAGTGTCCAGTTCTGTCTTTTACCCCTTCGACTCCTGTTGACTCCTAGGAAAACACTGCCATCTTGTCAGGGGCTACGCCAAATGGCAATGAGCCCCTAGGAACCCAGCCAAGGCAAGGAGGGAGGTCAGGGAGAGAAGAAGGCATGGGGAAAGATGGAAGAAACAGTCCCTGGAGGCATCCCAATGGCTTTGGGAGAAGGTGGGTTTCCAATCTCAGAATCCAAGCACGTCAGGGCTCAGAAGAGCCCATGAGATCATTTTGGCCAACTTCTTCTTGTCTGGACATGAGCCTGAGACCCAGTCAGGGGAAGGGACTTGCCCAAGGTCATACAGCAGGGTAGTGATGGAGCTGGGCTAGCATTACAGGGTTATGGGACTGGGTAAGGTGTTTAATGCTGTCTGGACACTTAAGCAGCAGCATGAAGAGCCTGGCTGAAGTGTCCTTTCCTGGATGTCCATTTGTGTGCTGGCCTCCGTGTGTGTGTGTGTGTGTGTGTGTGTGTGTGTGTGTGTGTGTGTGTCCTTGTGTGTACCAGTGTGCCTGTGCCTATACAGTCAGAAGGTTTGGGTGTGCCTGTGGCCTTCTACACCCTGACATGTCCTGGCTTGGAAAAGAGAACTAGAGCCATTCCCGTGAGGCGACTGTTGTGCTGGGGCAGTGGGAGAGAAGGCCCACAGCATTGGATCCTGCTTCCAGCATCGGCTCTGCTGCCCTAAGGGAATTACAGGCACTGGCTGGTGGTGCCCTAACTCCTGGAGGTGGACACATGCTCACACCCACATAGACACACAGACACACACACCCCGCCCCTCAAGCAGCACTCTCAGCCGCAGTTAGAGGATGTTTCAGGCGCCCAGAGTGGCCCCGAGTGCCGAGTACCGGCATCTCCATGGGTCCCCGAAGCCCAGCAGGTGTGGGCACCCGCACGCTGAATCCCAGCCGCAGGGAACCGGAGGAGTCGCGCGCTCCCGCCGCTCACTCTCAGCGCCCAGCTCCAGGGCCTAGCCTGGCCACACCCCTCCTCTCGAGCCTCCGCCGGCGGCTCCTGCCCCTCTCACACACTTGAGTCCCCTGGGGTCCTCGCGCAGCCTGGCAGGGCCAAGTTAGGGCTGGCCCAGCCAGAGATTGAGGTCTGGGGCTAGAAATCGACACCTCCACCGAGTCCAGTCCCCGCAGAGCAGACACGCCGGGCTGAGCTCCCGCTACTGGGAGCGCGGGTTTGGCGCCCAGCCCCTCTCCGCGGGGACCCCCGCAGCCGCAGTCCGCTGCCGACCGCCCCGGGTCCCCGGCCCCTCCCCTCGCGCGGCGAGTAGTTACCAATGGTGGTGATGACGGTGATGGCGAAGTAGAAGGAGCCGGCGAAGCGCCACTGCACGCCGGCCTTGTGAGGCTTCAGGCGCAGCACGACGCGCTCGAGCTCCTCGTAGCCGCCCTCGCTGAGATTGTAGCGCGCCCGCAGCTCCTGCTGCCGCAGCTCCAGCCGCTGCCGCTCGATCATCTCGGGCTCCGACTCCAGCGCGTCGAAGACCGCGGCGCCCACCAGCAGGTAGGTGAAGGTGCACACGATGAGCGCCAACGTGCGCACATTCTGCCGCTTCATCGTCCCCCACCGGCCGCCGCCGGCCCCCCGGAGCCCCCGGCCCGCGCCCCGGCCCCGGCCGCCGCTGCTGCTGCCCCAGAGGCGGCCTGGGGCATGGCTGCGCTCGCGGGTCTCCGCGCCGGGCACCCGCTCCGCGCCCGGGGCCGCCACCGCCGCTGCCGCCGCAACCGCCGCGGAGCTGTCCTTTCAGCACCACCCACCGCCCTCCTCCGCCCGGCCCCGTGCCCGCCCCCGCGCCCGCCCCCCGCCAGCCGGCCGCCGCCTCCCGCCAGCCCTCCCGCCCAGCCAAATAAGGACTGGGGAGCCGCGTGGAGGGAGGGGGGCTAGCGAAGGGGAGGGAAGGGGGAACGAGCGGGAGAGCCCGGCAGGACTGAGGGGGGAGCCTAAGGAGGAGGGAAAGGCGGAGATGGGGAGAGGGAGAGGGAGAGACCCAGCGCGCCAGCCCCAGAAAGAGAGAAAACTAGACCGGGAAATAGATAACTACGGAGAAGGGGAGAAGAGCTGAGAGTATGGGCGTGTGTGACGGAGGAGACAAAACAGGTAGATACACAGACCCAGGAGAAGGAGAGGCAGGCAGGAAAATACGGGGCAGAGGAGGGAGACAGAGCAACAGAGTGAGACACAGAGACCCGGAGAGCCGGAGATAAGCTTATGCCACGGGAGAAGACAGAAAAGCAAGGAAAGGGAGAGGGCAGTCAAAGCGAGCCCGCACCCCCTCCACCCTGTCACAGCCCTGCTGGAGCCGGCAGGGGCCTTGGACCTTGCTGTCCAGCCCTTTATCCTATGGATAAGGAAACTGAGGCACAAGAGGTGGAATGGCACCACACGTAGGGCACACAGTGAGTTGGTGACAGCACTGGGTCTCAGCCAAGCTCCCCCCACTCTGTGGGCCACGCTCCCTCCCCTGCTCCAGGCTCTGCTGTTTTAGAAACAAGCAGGGCCCAGCTGTGGCCCTGGGCACACCCAAGGGAAAGCCCTGCTGTCATGAAATGGGTCCCTCCGCTGGTCAGCAGTGGCCCAGAACTGGCTGAGAAAACACAGGCTGGCAGCCTGGGCTTCCTGCTCTGCTCCTCAGGGGCTTTCACCCTGGCTTGACATCCATGACTCTTGTCCTGCACCAATGTGCCAGACAGGGCTTGGGCTGGGCTGCCAGAGCTGGTGCCAGCTGCCACCTTGGGGCATAGCAGCTGGACTGAGATCTAGCTGAAATAGGGCAGGTAGAGTCCAGATCAGGAAGTTCACTCACAGACTGGAGAAACTAGGATGGGAGCTCTGTCTGCCTCAGATTTTTTTTTTTTTTTTCATCTGTCAATATTGTGACTGTGGTGGTGAGGAGGGACAGGCAGTGGGACCTCAGGCAAGGTGTCACTGCCCCTCTCAGAGCCTCATGTCCTTTATCTCTCCCATGAAGTGTCATGGCAGATGATTCCACAGGCCTTACCCAGTTCCAAACAGCTCTGGACAGGCAAGGTGTCACTGCCCCTCCCAGAGCTTCATGTCCTTTATCTCTCCCATGAAGTGTCATGGCAGATGATCCCACAGGATTTACTCAGCTCCAAACAGCTCTGGACTTGGATGGGCTGAGTGTGGAATGATTGGAATGCAAATCCAAGTGCCAAGGAGGGTCAAACTGTCCTTTATGGGATCCTGGCATAGGCCATGCAGAGAGACATGGAAGATATCAGCAAGTGGGGAGCGATGGGAAACCATCTGGCACGTCCTGGGCTGGCCTGTTACAGCTACACACCACACTTCTCCAACAGCAGCCCAGAAGGGCCACCAACCCATTCATTCTCAACCATGCTTTCCACAACTATTATCAAGTATCTGCTCTGTGTTTGGCTGATTGCATTATATTTGTTATCTCTCATCCTTAGGTCTGCTTATGCTTATGACCATTTTATAGATGGAGAAACTGAGGCTAAAGATGACACAGACAATCACACAAGGTCACTTAGCAGGGAAGAAGCTTCAGTCTGTCTGCCTCCCAACTCATGCTCTTCTCCTTGACTCCTTGAGCCTCAATTTTTTCCATCTACGAAGTGGTGTGGATTATGATAGTAGCTCTACCCACCTCCTGAGCAGTTGGTTTTAAGGGATCAAAGGAAACCACATGGCTGCAAATGAGAGAAAAGGAGGCTCTCTGGTGACTTTTGCACCTCTTGCAGTCAGGTTTCCAGACCAGAGCCTGATGGGAAGGCCCCGAATTCCTAGCACCTTTTTCCCTCTCTCCACAAAGAAAGGTCTCTGATTCTTAGCAGACACAAGCTGTCTGGCCTTGCCTTCTGGCCATGAACTCAGCCTATTGAGGCTTTCTCTGCTGGCATCTCCTAGATCTCTGGAAGAAGAACCCTGCTCTTACCAGCAAGTTAAGTTCTGTGCACTTCTGATGTGCTGGCTCCTTGTCACAATTGGCTCAGAAGCCAGTTGCCCCAAAGTCTGTCTAGGCAATCAAGTGGCTTGCTAGATCTGGTTTGCAGGGTGAGAATGCTGTGTCCAGGCTCTGCTCGCTTCTGCCTGCCAAGCCAGGCTGCTGTACAGATGAAAGGCAATATTCTGAGTGAAAGAAGTGTGGAAAAGGGAAAAAGCTACCTTTGGGGGTAGGACATTTATTATTAATTATGCTGAAGCTGGTTCTCACAGCACTTCATAGCTGGAAAGCACTTTAGATATCATGTAGCCCAACCTTCTCATGTTATACATGAGGAAACTGAGGCCTGGAGAATAGAATGGGGGTTGCTGAGGGTTGCACAATGAGGAGGGTGGAGCAGAGGTCATGCTCCATGGCACATAGCACCCATTATGCATGGGACCAGGGTACCTGTCAGTGCATAACACATCCACAGTAGCCCTGCAGCCCAGGAGGGCAGCCTGAGTCCCTTTTCCCATCCTGTTTCTATGGAGGGAGAGTTAGGGTGGGAGACCATGTTGATATAGTCTAGGTTTCTGAGTAGCCCCTGTGACTTGCAAGCAGGGGTCTCATCCTCTTATTTACTACCGGGATTGGATCATGCCAAAGATCTAGCAGCCTTTCTCGCTTCCTTCCATGCAGGATTCCTCGGAACTGCCCACACTTGCCCAAGATCAGCCTGTCTCTGCTTTGCGTTTGGTATGGCATTTGAGGTCAGTCACTCCTCCCTGTGCCTAGGTTTGCACATACGTAAGTGGAGAGTTTGGACCAGGAAATGTCTACACTCCCTTCAGTTATAACACCTCAAGACCTTCCTGGCTTGCTTATGGCTATTTCTCCAGTACTCCAGAGAATTAGGCAAAAAAAAGAGGGAATAGCCACTGCTTTGAAGACTCTAGTTGGTGAGGAAAGGGACACCAAAAGCTAGGATAAGTTGGACACAATTTATCATTGGCTGCTCTATTTTATTATACACTAAACATTATACACAATTATTTTCCAACTTTACCTTCCACTCCGTTCCTCATCAAGCTTTAAACACATCTTAGTACTTTCAGGCTCCATGTAACTCACATAGCTTTCCTAGGCTAGGATGCTGGGAACTCCTTGTCTCTTCCATCTCCTGTATGGACCTCCTATTCAGGCTTCAGGACCTAGTTCAGAGGCCACTCTCTCCATGAAGCATTCCCAGTTACCTCCCAGCAGAACCACTGGCTCTTCTGTGCTTCCACAGACTCCTGTCTGAGCTTTGATGCAGCCAGTTACTCCTCCTGCCTACTGGATTAGTTGGCACTTTCATATGCCTTCCCCATCGGCTCAGTATCCTCTCCAGAGAACCTTCAGAGAACCTTCTTTCACTTGCTATTCTTCTGACAATGCTTTGCACATCAGAGATGCCCTACCTGGTACCTTAGGTCCTCAGGACACAAGAGAAGGCCTTGAAGAATCCTGTCCTTGCTGGTTTCAAGAACTAGAGTTTGGTACTAGTGCAGCTGGGTGGATTAGGAGAGCTGCATGACCTCTTTCTGCCTCAGTTTCCTTTTCTATGAGAGGAAACCATTGGCTATATTAAAAAGTCCCTTCGTGCTTTGATGTTTTGGGCCACTAAGGAGAGCCTGGCCCTTTGACCAGCAACATTCATTCTATGATGGCCAAGAATATGACCTGAGGGATGGAACCATAGAGAACCCTCCGCCCATTGCTTCTGAGTCCTGCTTTATGGGCAGTTTGGTTGGAGACTGGTGCAGGACCAATGAGGGAAGGAGTGGAGGAGCAGACCCTGAGTCAGACAAGCTGGGTTCAGACCCTGGGCTCATTGGTTATGAGCTGCACCTGAGCTTCAAGTGAAATTCTGGTCCATCCATCCTGTTTAGGGCAGTCCATAAGGTCCTGCAAAGTAAGGGCAGACCTTACTTACCTCCCAACCCACAGCCTTGCTTAGCTCTCTGCAAACTCTCTTCTCTCCCTTCCCATTGGCCTGGCTGACTGAGGTGAGTTGGCAGGGCCTGGAGCCCATGGCTCAGCACAGAATGGGATCCAGAGCCATCCCAGCATCAGCAAGGGACAGGGCTGAAGAGCAGGACTGGAGCCCAGGAGCTGCAGCAGAAAGACAGGCAATGGCTGCCCCAGAGTGCTATGTTGGGAGTCACGGCCTTAGAGGGCCAGTTGATCAGATTTAAGGTGCTCTGGGTGTGACTGGGGTGTTTCTTCGTGCATCTCTGGAGGGAGCAAAGTCGGAGATTAGCCTGGCTTTACAGAGCATAACCAGTCCCACGGTAGTGGCTTGTGTTTGTCAAGAGCCACTATTTGTTTAACATCCAAGCCCAAATCAAACACAAAAGGCAACTATTAGCAAAGCAAGGCTTTGTGGGCTATTGGGAGAGAGCTGGACTGGGAAGCCAGACACCTGGTTCTCTCAGTCCTGCCCCAATCGAGCTGTGTAGTCTGTGGAAAGGACTATCCCCTGTGCCAAATGAGGGCTCAAAGATGTGTGAAGCTGGCCCCAACTCAGCCTTGGACTTGACTCTCCTAATAGTGAGGATGAAGACCTAGTCTTCACGGAGTTGCTGTGGGGTTAGGTTTACTCCTGACTTGTTGTTGTTGTTAGGTGCCATTGAGTCGGTATCTGGGTATCTGACTTGTAGCGACCCTACGTACAACAGACGTACGAAACACTATTGTCAGTGCTTCTCTGCTGTTCATAGGGTTTTCAATGGCGAATTGATTTTTGGGAGTGGTTTGCCAGGTCCTTCTCCCTACTCCTGACTATGATCTACAAAAAGCCTGAGTCCTCATCCTGAAGCTGCAGGTCCCACATCTGGTGGAATCCTTTACCTAGACAAGCCTTCTGCTCTCTGTCAGTGAAAACCTTCCCCCACCATGCCCAGAAGTGGTCAAGTGGTGTACGTCCCCTGCATGTCGCCAGATCCTGCCTGGTTGTCCTCAGCACGGCTGTCTTGGTTTTCGTTCTCCCCAGCAGTGTGTGAGATTGCCTACTTTGTCCTTCCTGGTGTCGGTATTATTTGCTTTTCTGATTTTGCCATTTCTGTGCCTCCCTACTTCCTCGTCATGCCTCCTCTTTCCTCATTTTTCCTTTCTTCTGCAAAACCTCCTGGTGGCCACCCTTGGGGCAGGGACACTGGACCGACACAGCCATTACCAGGGTCTCAGGCAGGCCTGCAGGTAATGAAGGTGAAACATGGAGAAAATCAACTGCTGTTCTCCAGCCTGGCCTATGTGGGCAAGCGCAATGTGCATGTGTGTGTGCCTGGGTGTACACGCATGCTCGTATGCATGCAGGAGGCTGTGAGCCTTAGATAGAGTCAGCTTCAGTCATGGTTTCCTCTTCTCCTCTTCCCTCTTCTCCCAAGCCTTCATCTTTCCCCCTTTATCCACACTCTTCTCTTTGCCCAAGGGTCTCAGAATAATTAACTCAGCATACACCATCATATGTATAAAAGAGTAGCGATTTTGCTGGATTATTATTTCTCGGAATTTATATCAGACTCACGCACATGCGCATGTTACCACACTATATTGTTGTTGTTGATAAGTGCTGTCGAATCGGGTCCGATTCCTAGTGACCTTATGTACAACAGAATGAAACACTCCCTGATTCTGTGCCAGGCACATGATCTTATTTATGTTTAAGCCATTGTTGCAGACACTGTGTCAATCCATCTAGTGGAGGGTTTTCCTTTTTTTCATTGACCTGCCACTCTCCACACTATATCTCAACCTTATCTCTTGCCAGATGCTTGCTTGTATGTTTAGTCTAATGGAAATGACAGCGTCGTTAATATTTCCTTATTGTGAGTTACTGTCATATATATAGGACACTGTGTGTTCACAGGTTTAAGCTGGTGGAAGCCTTAGACTCCCAGTGCCCATGAAGAAGCCGAGGCCTGGTGAGGGGAGTGAGCACCTCCAGGCCTCACAGCACACGGGGCCAGAGCTGGATCTTACACCTAGCTCCCCTGAAGTAAGCTCCCCGAACTTGCCCTTCCCATTCCAAGAATCAAGCCCCTTAAGACTGTCCTCTGCAGAGATTCTAGAGTGGCCATGGCCTGTCTTTCTTGACAAACATGTTGCTGCTAAAAAAAAAAAAAAAAAAAGAGAGAGAGAGAGAGAGAGAGAGCGTGCCTGGAGATGTGATCAACAGCTCACAAATCTTGAAATCCTTCTTTGCAGGTTTATGGCTTCTGAGAAGCGAGCAGAGGCAGCCTGTTCTCAGCACCAAATACAATAATTATAATAGCACTCGCAATGATTAATCAGCCAGTGAGTATCGAGTGGCACTGAGTGTGCGCAGCAGGGTGTGTGTGTGCGCGTGTAGGCGCGCGCTCGTGCATGTGTGTCTAGGGGCAGAGAAGTGGGCTAGAGAAGCAACTCTGCTGCCGACCAGCAGGCCTGTGGATGTCCTTCCCCTTGGCCATCATGGCATTCCTCGGAGGTGTCATGTTCTGTCCTGGGCTGCAGTTATTTTGGCTGAGAGAGGAATCCTGAGTCCTGCGGCCCCCGCTGCTGGGCTCCAGACCAGGCTGGGGAAAAAGAATTGACGAACAGGAACAGGTTCCAGGCCTGTCAACCAGATTAATGAGGGGCCTCACTGGCATGATGTACGTGGCACAAGTGAGAGAACTTGGGATGTTCCACCTAGAGAAAAGATGCTGGGGACAAGTCAGCTGTCACATGAGGAGGGATTAGCTTTGCTCTGTGTGGCCGAGGAGGGACCAGTGATCTGTGGGAGTGGTGCAGCCAGCAAAGACCTTTTAGCACAACCTAAGATGAAGCATTCTGCGTGTCCCTGAAGAAGGATGAGCTGCCCAGGATGGTAATGAGCTCCTGGACAAAAGGGGAGTGCAAGCATAGCCTGGTCCCGGATCCCTTGGGCTGAGGCCAATTTAGGATTCTAGGGGTTAGCACAATGCCTGGCATAGAGCATGCCTGCAGGAAGTGCTTTTTGACTTGTTTGTTGAATGTATTGAGTTTGAGGGGTGGACTAGATGCCTTCTGTGGTTCAAATGGGCTCAGCCTGATGTTTTTGGAGCAGTTGATATGCTGGGCTCTTTGTCCCTCCAGCCTGGGATGCTGTAATTCCCTGGTTCCTGGACATTGGAAGGGCTGCTTTGGGTTTCTCATTGCTAAGCCTCCATAGCACTGCTTTCTCCTAACTCCCCCCAACCAAGCCCAAAGCCTGTCCACATATACCCTACATGCAGCCACCTGCAGAGGTCCAACATGCAACATGCCTGGCGGCCCTGGGGCTCCGGCAAAGGAAATGGGCCACTGGCAGGCTAATTACTGGGAGCTGATTCTATTAGGTAGATAGCTCGCTCCCAGCAAAGCAATTACACCTAATCAGCCTCTTGCAGCAGTCCAAAGGGACAGCCATTTGAGCCAGACACATGCGTGAGCAGGAACATCAGAGCAGCCTGGGCACAGGCCTGGTAGGCTCCTCTGAGGCCAGGGCTGCTCCCAAAGTGGTCCCCTTGACCCATCCCGAGTTATTCACATTTCAGGCCGTGGCAGGGCAGAAGCCATGGAAACAGCGCTGAGGACTCAAAGGCCTAGGTGAAGACTTGTCTCTACCATTAAGGAGTTGAATTTCATTAAGGTGAGCCCTTCTCAGACTTGTGCCTCACTTTCCTGATCTGTCAAATGAATAGGCTGGACTAGAGAGGATCCATTCCAAGCTTGAAACTCTGATCCATGAAGTCTAGGTGGTCTAGATTCTTGTCCAGGTTAAAGTGAGCTGACTGGCTAATAAAAACCTATCTGAAATCCTCAGACATAGAAATACATACTATAGGATCAAATTATTCAGACTATCATTTTGAAAATGACTACTAGAATAATATAGTTTTTAAATATATGGATGCTTTATTTTTTTAATTATTATTATTATTTTTTTGAGTTAGGGTCTTGCTAGATAGTCCAGGCTGGTCTGGAACTCACTATGTAGCCCAGGCTGGTCTCCAATTCACAATCTTCTGCCTCAGCCTCCTAAGTGTTGGGAATATAGGCATGTACCATGACACCCAGTCCTATTGACATCCTTATTTTTCCTCTAGAAGTTTTATGAATTATGTGTCCCCATCAAAATACCCATGACCTTTTCTTTTCTTTTCTCTTTTTTCTTTTCTTCTCTTTTCTCTTCTCTTTCCTTCCTTCCTTCCTTTTTACTTTCTTTCTCCTTCCTTTCTTTTCTCTCTCTCTCTCTCTCTCTCTCTCTTTCTTTCTTTCTTTCTTTCTTTCCTTTTTATTTTTGCTGTACTAAGGGTCTAAACCCATTGCTTCGTGCATACTTTGTAAGTGCTTTACCACTGAGCTGCGCTCCCAGCCTCTTCCATAAAAAAAACTTTTTATCTTGAGACAGGGTCTCACTAAGTTATGCAGGCTGCCTTTAGCCTTGAATTTGCCATCTTCCTGCCTCTGTCTCCTGAGTCTCAGGTATTATAGGGGTGTACCACCATACTTGGCCACCCGCAAGGTAGTGGCTCCTGGGTCCCATATTTGTCAGGGAAATCAGGTCAAGTTAGAGTATAAAGGGATTGGAAGGCTCCTAGAAATGAGAGACAGGCAAGGTAGAGCCAGAGGAGATACTGGCCATGGCAGTGGCCATCTGTCCATGATGGTTCACATGGCATTTTTCTTTTCCAGAGGAAGAACTTCTTGAGACACTTTTGGACATGGTCAGGAGGCTGAGAAGGGATTTTAAACATCAGTCCCCTCTGGTGAGACATTCTGGGACTCTGGCAAAAAGCCACTGGTGGGAAACAAACTCACCAGACAGGGCCTAGAAGGCAGAGACCTCCACAGTGCTGGCGATGAGACTTTGGGCAAACCATGGCCTTCTCTGAGCCTCAGCCTCCTCTGCTGTGAGTCAAGAGACAGGAGAGCAGCCTCCACAGAGTCTGACTCACATATTGCTGCAGAGATGCTCCGGAGAGGTGGTGGATGTGAAACAAAGAGATGGTTCCTTCGACTGGGCATGGACCGGACCTGAGGATTGCTATGCTGGTACAAAATACCTGACGTGTCTCTAGAGAGCCTTGGCCCTGCAATCATGGTGGCAGAATGGGCAGAAATATACAAGGTGGTTTGTTGTTGTTAGGTGCCTCCGAGTCGGTATCCAACTCATAGCGACCCTCATAGGGTTTTCAATGGCTGAGTGCTTCGGGATTGCCTCAGGAGTGGATTGCCAGGCCCTTCTCCCATTTTCGAGGTGCTGGGAATTGAACTCGGGGCCTCAGAGACTGCAGCGCATCACTCTATCCATTGAGCTAAATCCCAGCCCACAAGGTGGTTAGGCTTGCTGTAATGTATCAACACTCCCTCCTGAGTTATAGGGGAAAATTGGGAGGAAATTGGCAAAAACCCCCAAACTGGGAAAACAGCTTTTGAATATCTGGTTTGTAAATTAGAAATCTAGGGAAAATGAAAGTAACTTGGTTGCACGTTTGTATAAAACCCTTCACAAATCCCCCGAACTTGATTGGACAATTGGACTCAGCTGATTGGCTCAGGCCATTCCATGGGCGAGCTATAAAAGGAGCTGCGCTGGCAGCTGGATCTTTTTTTGTCCTTTTCGCTCTTCCTCTCTCCCAGACCATCAGCAAGGGAACAGCTGGACCCTTTTGGCCCGGATCTTCGACCACCAACAAGGAAAGACCCCATTCTCCCCCGGACCACCAATGAGGAAACAGCTTTCCCGCTCTCGCTCTCTCGTCCGGACCTTACGTGAGGAAAGAACGCTCTCCCGCCGCGACCATCAATGAGGAAAGAACCCGTTCTCCGTCTAATCACCAATGAAGCAACAGCTATCTCCTCGTGACCACTGAGACCACCAACAAAGGTGTTTGCCCCTGTAAGGCAACAGCACCTGAGTCTTTTCCTTTCTCCGCCGGCGTCCTGAGGGCCACAGGGGTCCGTGCCCCTCACCCGAGGGTCCCAAGTGAATTGTGTTTATTATCTGTGTGTGCAGCGGCACTGCCCATCTGAACATCCAGGCTGGACCGGGAGGCGAGCGCCCCACACTGAGTCACACTAGTCTCAACTGAGGGAAATACGCGGGCGCACACACACGCTCGCACGCACACAGTAAAGAGGTGAGACAGAGGAAAACAGCAGAATGGAACAGAGTGCAGCCAAGCAGAGCAGAGCAGAATGGGGGAGAAAGTCATTGGCTGGCTGGGTGCTGTGGCTCACACCTATAGTCTCAGGGACTCAGAAGGCTGACGCAGGAGGACTGTGAGTTCGAGGACAGAGGCAACCTATATAACTTAGTGAGACCATCGCAAGATAAAAAATAAAAAAGGGCTGGACATGCAGCTCAGTGGTAGAGTGCTTACAAAGTATGAGTGAGTAATGCAAAAATTAAAAAAAAAAAAAAAAAAAAAAAAAAAAAAAAAAAAAAAAAGGAAAGAAAAGAAAGAAAGAAAAAGAAACTTGTCAGTGGTCCAGCTGCCTATAAGGCTGCCAGGGAGTTACACTCCACTCTTGTCAGTAAGTTCACTTGGGAGGGAGAAAGGCCCACTCCTGTAAGGAAGTCCACTTGGGAAGGACTTAAAGGTGGTATAGCTCTGAGGCATCTTGGTGAGAACTTCTTGAGGGGAAATGGATTCCTCCCCTTGGTGTAGCTGTACATAAAGGCTCCCCAAGAGTTATACACACCCGCTGTATACAATCCCCAATGAAATCATGGCTCACAAGTTTAACGTGGTCTGCCCTTTAGTCTGTCTTTGTTCCCTTTGGCTATCATGCAACACGACCACATCCCAAGGTGAGGCTGCTGTTAACAGCTGGGAATCAGGGCTTCTCTCCTGCCCAGCCCTTCTCTCTGTTCTGATTGTCATGACTGTGGTTTTGGGAGCACGGTGGCCTTGCAGGAGTAGGCCATGGGGCCATCTGACTTCTAGCTCCTGCTGGCCTTGGTGATCTCAGATCGTTGGTACCCATATAATTAGATGACAGCGTTGATCTGTCCTCCATGAGGGGCCTTGGTGATGATTGGCAACTGGTGGTTTTGTAAGGCCACACACTGCCCTTGGGCATTTACCCTGCGGGAGGTGGCGAGAAGCAGAGAGTGATAGAAGGCCAGCCTGGGAGGAGGTTGGAGAGCCCCAAGTGTCAGCCAGAGAAACCTGCACTGCTCCCTTTGAGGAGGGGGCTGCAAGGGGCCTGGGTGTCACATGATGAGATCATAGCTCCCTGGCTCTCCTTGGCCCTCAGAGTCAAGCTGCCCCCCTCATCCTGCACAATACACCCTGGATCGCCTCTCTAGCCTCAGCCCAATGCTCCCTTCAGAGCCATTTGCCCTGCCATTCTGTATTCTTTGAAGTGTCTCCAAATTCACTGGCCTCTTTCTTGTCTTTATGCCAGAAACACACATGATACCAAGTACATATAGGAATGCACTTAGTGCCTCCAACAGCCTAGGACTGGCACTGTTCCTTGTCTGTAGATGAGGAAACTGAGGTTCACAGTGAAGCAATTTGCCTAAGCTCTTACAGTTAAATAGACAGATCCAGGAGTCAAACTCAGCTCAGCCTCACGCTGGAGCCGGTGCTTTTCCTTCTGCACCAGAAAATGACCGAGGGCCCAGCCAGGCAGCAAGAGCAGAATAAGAACAGAAGGTGGTATCAACATGGGGCTGGGACACAGCGAGGGCCTAGAAGAATACTGTCACATGAATGAAGGAGGAGCTCAAGATGGAAGGGGGTGGGCAGGGCCAGGACCCAGAACCTGAATTCATCCTGGAGGGACAGACGCTTGTTTTGGGGTAGGTAGCCAGGCAGAGTTGTGGGCAAGGCCTGGTGACTGTAGCTGACAAAGGGGCTGGGAGAGAGGACCATCGCAGCGGGGAACCCACCCAAGATGGAGATGAGGGCAGGAACACCAAAGTGTCCATGGCCCAGGCCTGGCCCAGTGCCTACGCATGCAGCCCAGCAGGGACTCAGAAGGTCTGCAAGTCTGTGCACAAACAGAAGGATGCCTTTGGGGCTTTGACCCCCAGGACCCCCAGGGTGCCCCAAAGGGGAAGGGACTATCCAACCACATGGATGAGCCTTGCTATGGGGAGGCACAGGGTGGGCGGTGGGTGAGGGGGGACCTGGGCTGTGAGCTGCACCACTCTCCATAATCCAGAGATGGTGCTGTCAAGTGATCCATGGAAACAACGGCGTGTCGGGGAGACGGAGGTCAGCTGGGAAGCAACGTCAGGCGGAAGGGCACAGCGCCGTCAGGGAGATGGAAAAAGTGATGTCGTTTAGGAACAATGTGCTCCAAAGGAATGAGCTGTAACTGGCTGGATCCAAAAGGACAAGCAGGAAAACGGCTGCCAGAGGCCCATGGGTGTGTGATGATGGCCTGACACTGCCCTGGAAGAAGGACGGAGCCTGAGCCCCCAGGCTGGAGAGAGTTACCCGATGGGCTTCACAGTCCTTTTCTGCCCTCTAAACCCATGCCATGGCCTGGAACATTAATAAATGCTCCATGAATTGAGTCCCGTCAGGTCTCCCGGCCAGGGAAAGCTGCTCTGTTTCTCCAGAGCAGACTGAAGGAGGCAGCATGAGCCCCAAGAGGAATGTGAGTTCTGGGCCCAGGGCATGCCATCTTCTAAGAGGGGGCTTGCCCTTTATCCCTTAGGGGGTTGGGAGGGTGAAGTGAGACAAAAGAAGCCACGGGTCCTTAATTCAAGACTGCCATGTCCTGGCCCTCTGTTCCCTCCTTCTTTGATGACAGATTGGAAAAGCAACCCTGAGCCACAGCTCAGGAAGGAAGCCAGCCTGAGGCTTGGGAGATTTGGCTGTGGAAAGGGGCTTCCTGGGTTGGGGTCGAGGCTGGGTGGGCTGTGGAAGGCTCGAACTGACCAGGGGAAGACAAGAGAATCTTGCAATGAGTGCCAAGGCAGCACATGTGGTGGCGAGCTCAGCTAGCCTAACGGCCCACTTAACAGACAAGAAAGTGGAGGCCCAGTGTGAGCTAGGGCCCGGGCTAAGTGACACTAGCATGTAGGCTTGGTTCAACACAGACCCCATTGCTGTTTCCTGGTAAAAATCATCTCTCCATAGCAGAGATGATGGAGCTCCTGACGATAGCCTGGGTGCCAGGTTGGAGCAGCGACCTGTGTTGACCTTGGGAATCTAGAGGAAGCGGAAGCCACTTTTTAGTTGTAGTCACAATTTCTGAGACTGCAATGACCCTGGATGGGGCCCCAGCTCCTCTCCTGCTACCCTGTGGAGTACAGGTGCATGGTGGTGGGGGTGTTTTACCTGGGGTGGTGGGGGTGAGATGGCTGCTGGGTCCGAGGGCCTAGGATGCTAGGAAGCGGCTGATCTCCATTGGCTTGACTGGGGGAGACAAACGGCCACACCAAGGCCTCTGTCCACTTGCCCATGGGCTTGTCAGAAATATGCTGTCATATTTGCCCTGAAATTCAGTTTGAAGAGCACATCCAGTACGTATATGGCCATATCGTCATCCTTCTTCCTCCACGGAGGAAAGGGGGCTCCAAGGTTCACTCAGAGAGTAGGTGACGGAAGGTGGGCCACCTGGCTCCTGTGCATCTACTCCCCACAACACACTGTGGTCTGCGCATCTTCCTCCTCTCTCTGCACCCTGCCCCCAGCCACAGGCTGTCCATCAGCTGCCAGGAAGGTCCCTTCAACAGCTCTAACTGGCAACCCTGCTTCACCTCCAGTATCTCAGGCAATTTTGCTCTTGGCAAAATTGGGCCACCTTTCTCACCAAAAGTGGGGAGAGGGACAGAAATGGAAGCCCAGGCTTCTGTGCAGAGGGGGAAACTGAGGCATAGAGTTGGCCTGAGGTTAGGCAGCCACGTGCACCGGTCCAAGAAGAAATGTGTAGAGCAGCAGGAACAGGCAGCTGAGCAGACTAAGAAACACTGCTCTGTTTTCTTAGCTCCCAGCTGGGACTGGGAACACCAAATCCTCTTTGAATAAAACAGAAAGGGGATTTAAAAAAATCAAGACATTAACCTTCGGAAACTGGACACCCCCCATGTAGAGATTAACTTCTTCCCTAAGCTTTTTTTTTTTTTCGTTCATTTATATAAACATCTTAATTCATGCCGACATGATGGCCAGCCTGGATTATGGATGGATGGAGAGCTGAATGGCCTTGTGTCAGCCACACATGTGTGTGCACGTGTGCACAGGAGTGTGCATGCACACACACACACACACACACACACACACACACACACACCTGGAGCAGCAGAAAGAGCAGCTAAAGAACCAGGCTTTATCTGCAGCTCTGCCACTGAACCCTGGCCTTCAGTTTCCTTGTTGGCGAAATGGTTTCTAAGGCTTCTAAGATTCCTGCCAACCCACCCTCTGGAGCTGCCCTGGTTGTGTGGATAGGTTTCCTTGCTATGTCCCTCCCCTGTCCCTGGCTTCTCCAGGGCCATTTCTGTTTCTCCAGAACCTCTCTGGCAGCCTTCAGCCAGGACACAAACATATGTGGAAGTGGCAGGGGTGGTGGTGGTGGTGGAGGCGGTTGTTGAGGTCGTCAAGTACGTACTCTGGCTCTGCAGAGGGTGCTGGGGCTACTATGTGGTTACTTCAGCTCTCCTGAGAACACCACATCACGTGTAAAGCACCACATGGCACCTAGGCACACAATAAGGCCTCCAGGAAGTCTGTTCTTTTCCCTTCTGCCTCCCTCTTTGCAGCTCACTTGAACCCTGATCTCCATCTGAAACCAGGCTCTCCTCACCTGGTGGGGCCATTGAAGAAGCCAATCATATTTTCTGGTTTCAGGTTCCTCTCCGCCCTTCATGACCTGGCTCCAATCCATACTGTAAGGTGGTTCCCACTATTTTCAGGAGGAAGACCTGGGTCCTAGATGTTGCCTTCCAGGCCCTTGTGGATCCATCTCTGCCTACATCTCCAGCTTGGCTTTGAGAGCCTCTTGCACTGCCCTGGCCCCTGGGGTTTTGGAGCTTTCTTTCAGCTCCTTCCATCTTGGCCCTCACACGGACTCTACCTTCTCTCATGGTCCCTTCCCCAAAAGTCCTCTGTGATGCCAGAGAGGGTCAGCTCCCTCATGTTATGATCCTTAGGTTCCTGCCCTCCTCCTTTGATAAAATACCATTCAGACTGAAAGGTCAATTTCATGGGAAGCACTGGATGTCAGTCTCCCCATGAGACCACAAGCTTCAGGAGGGCAGGAACAGGCTGACATGTCATGGTCCCCTGTGCCTGGTTAATGCTTGGTACTTAATAGGTATTTGTTGAGTAAAGGAATGAATGGCATTGACAATTTCTACTTAAGCACACCTGCAATGGAGCTCAGCACCTTCCATGAAATCCAGACATAGAATTCCCTGAAATAGCACCACTCTCTTTTGGACACCTGACCTTCCTGGGAATTTCCTCCTCTTCTCTCCTGACACCTGACTTTTGAGGTTTTCAAAACATTAAGTTTCTTTTTAAATCTTCCCATGACCTGCCGGCAGCCTCACCCTAATCAAGCAACAGATTTTAGATTCACATTTTTAGCTCCTCCCACCTTCATCTGACAAACTCTTCCATGCCTTGATTATGTTTTGGTTCAAAGCTGCAGCCAGCTGCAGTTATTCTCAACTCTGGTTGGCACTGGAGAGGAGAGTTTTTGTAGCCCTGACTCAGCTGGGACCAGAAGACAGATGCTGGGCTCCACCATGGTTCTGGTCCTGGGGTGTGGAGGTGGGGCTATTGCAGTGGTCTGGATCAGGCTGGAGCAGAGGTTATGGGAATCCCTAGTTGATGCTCACCTTGGTCAATGTCCCTCAAAGTATGCTCAGAGTCAAAGATTCCTTGAGATGCCTTGCAAAAGAAAGAATCCTGTGCTCAGATATACTTAGGAAACTCAGCCCCACTCAGTCATTGACTGCAAACCACAGAAGCCAATTGCCCTAATTTAAGCTTGTTATTGTTATTGTTAGGTGCCCTTGAGTCAGTATCTGACTCATAGCGACCCTCATTGGGTTTTCAATGGCTGACTGTTTCGGGATTGCCTTGGGAGTGGATTGCCAGGCCCTTCTCCCATTTTTGTGGTGTTGGGAATTGAACTCAGGACCTCAGAGACTACAGTGCAGCGCTCTACCAACTGAGCTAAATCCCAGCCCAATTTAAGCTTAGAAAGGACTTATTCTATGGACCTTGGGTAGGTAGTTCAAAGAATCTCCAGGATAGCCAGAAAATCAAGGTTAGACACAAAGTGGCCAGAAACAATACCCAACGTGATATTGTAGCACTGGTCCCAGGAAGATCCAACCGCTGCACAGACACTTTAGCTTGGGCCACCAACTCTACCAGCACCAGATGCTGCATCTAGAACTAGCACTGCCACAGCCTCTGAAAACAGGCTTTCACTGCTGCTAGTGCTGCCACCACCCTCACTGGTATGCGATGCGTTCTGTAGGGTCTCTGATTCCTTTTTTTTTTTTTTTTTAGAAATTTTAATGTACATCTTAATGTGTTTCATTTTGACATGCTTTTCATTGTGACATTTCCATATATGCCTTTTGATAAACATTATTCATATAGGTTACCCCTTACC
>VMDO01018384.1:0-42337 GCA_007922755.1 Pedetes capensis
TTAGTTAACTAAGAGAAAATGTAATGCCCTTTAACCATTATTTCCAAAGCCTGTTTAAAAATTATGATCAAAATTACATTAAAACTGTCAGCAATTTTTGTTTGCACCTTACAAAATCATACTGACTTTGTAGAAAAGAATGCTCTTATAAAAGAAGTGATGCAATGGTAATGGTTAGCACAAGGCCAGGCACAGTGTGGGTGCTCAGTATTACTAAAGTAAAAAGTCTTTGAATGTATTATTTCTGCACATCAATACCAAATTTAATGTAGTAGTTACAGGTTAACCTGAAAATATCCAAAAACATTTTAAACATGAAAATACAATTTTAGTAACAATCATAATATGAAGTTTTACAAGTGGCCATTTTCAGTCCTAGTTTTATCAAAATAGAATTTCCGATTCCTTTTAAAAATAGGCCTATGAAGGTTGTTTTCCTATTCGCTGATATGTATTAGGTGGATGGCAGGATCAGTACCTTCTCACAAGATCCACCTCTCATCACCTTCTGAACCAATTACTTGAGACCACAATACATTCCTTAACATAGTTTCCTCTGAAGAATGAAACTGTACATCGGAAGAGTGGGCCCAAGATTATGGATTTTTAAACAAGTAGCTCTCCCTTGCCTCCTAGCAAATTACTGTGATCAGGCAGATTTGAGAAATAATGGTTTGAAGCAACCAATCAAAATAATTTTATCATACTTGAACATTACTTGACATGAATGACAAATCTAATGAAAATCAAATTATCAAGCTTTTTAATAACCTGAATAGCTTATCATCCTGCCTAAGTATTTCTTACCTAAAAGTCAGAAGATTTTGTTTTAGTTCTCTTGATAGCCCACAAGAGCTGATCAAACAGTAGTCACCTTTGTGATTTGGCTTCTATAGTTTTAGTGTTACATATACCTTTCATTACCAGGAAGCAAGAGTTATCTAGCAGTTGGACTTTTTTTTGCAGTGTAGGAGATGGAACCCAGGGCCTTCCATGTGCTAGGCAAGGATTAGACCACTAAGCCAAACTCCTAGACCCTTACTTGTTGTATTAAAAAACTAAACAATATGGAATTTATCCAAATAGTCAAACTAATTGCAAAGTAGTCTTTAAATAGCTATAGTAACCAACATCAGTTAGTAGTTATTTGCAAAGCTCAGTTACCATGTTCCTATTCTTTATTTCCTTTTTTCTTTTCTTTTTTTTTTTTTTGAGATGGAGTCTCACTATTGTGCCCAGGCTGGCCTCAAACTCTTGAGCTCAAGTGATCTTACCTCAGCCTCCCAAGTAGCTGGGATTATAGGTGCATGCCACTGTACCCAGCTTTCAGATGCCTATTTCTTTAAAAAATTCAGTTTACAAAGTATTATGTCAATTCCATTGTACAAAGTTTCATTAGCCATATAATGCAACTAGGAAGCATTTAATGGGATACATATACCTGAAAAAAGTGCATAAGTTCATTCTAATTCATCAACTAGTAACGAATCCCTCTAAATTAAAAAAATAAGCAATGAAATGTCTTCTCAAGCAAATATCATGAAGCACTGAGGAAAGTTGGAAAGTTTAAATTATTAGAGACTTGAAAGAACATTTAATTATGATTAAAATCATGAACTGGTAGCCACTTCTACTTTTTAGTAAGAGTATTATATGAAGAAAAAAATACTGTAAGCTTATTGAAGTGGCTTAAATAGTTTTTTTTAGCTGATTAAAACTACTTAAATGAACTATTTTTGAACCTCAAGTAAGTGACTTATTAAAAAATAACCTTTAACAATTTTAGTACTAGTAAAAATCACTAATACACAAAAGCCTATTATCAAACTCTCTATACAAAAGTTGGAAAGAGCCTTAATACCAAGTCCTTGCTTCCACATTGCACTTCATATTCCCATCTGTATATCAGCAAAGTTGTAGAAGCTGTCTACATCTTCAGATGCTGTCTCCTTCCTTTCTGATACAAATATCTGTTTTAAACATAAAACAAACAAAAAATAAATTCTGTGATCCCAAAATGCCAAAGCTCACATCTGCACAGAACAAAGCCACAAGGTTATTATTTAAAAGAAATTCAAGTACATTGTTTATGATATTTAACCTGCAGGTTTTCCATAGAGCCCATGCAATATATGATAGCTATAAGGTAAATTGGGAGAAGGACCTGGCAGCCCACTCCTTTAACAATTAGCCATAGAAAACCCTGTAAATAGCAGAGAAGCACTGACACAGTGCTGGGCATGACACAATGTCAGGAATGTTTCATTCTGTTGTACATAGGGTCACTATGAGTTGGACCCAACTCGATGGCACCTAACAACAACATAAAGCAAATTAAGCTCTTTTGTATTTGTGTGTATTAGACAAAACATTTGGTTTCATTGTGATATTTTTATACATGTATATTTGGTACTTTGATCATATTTACCCTTCTCCCCATTACCTACACTTATGCCCTCTCTCCCATCCTGCTGGTCCCTTCCTATTCCCTAATAGTCCCCCTTCTACTTTCATATTGTTTTTTTTTATTCCACATATGAGAGAAAACATTCAATACTTGTCTTTCTGAGTCTGGCTTATTTTGTTTAACATGGTGCATTTACGATAATAGTTAAAGCCTTTGCTTCCATAATCCTTCAGTTGTGTTTTATTTCACATGGAATGTTACTATTTAATGCACAACACTCAATATTATGAAAGTTACTGAAGAAAGAACTCTTAATTTCTTCTGTTTTCTAATAATCTCAGGCTGAGAAGCAAAAATTGAGATTAACCTTTTCAAAGCTGCTAAAGATATATTGGGGCTAGGATTTAGCTCAGTTGGTAGAGCACAGCTCTGCAGTCTCTGAGGTCCTGAGTTCGATTTTCAGCACCACAAAAATGGGAGAAGGACATGGCAATCCACTCCCGAAGCAATTCCGAAATAATCAGCCATTGAAAACCCTATGAGGTATGCTATGAGTCGGACACAACTCAGTGACACCTAACAGCAATAACAACAAAGATATATTACTAATTTGACTGATCAATTGATTCATTGTGGTGCTAGGGATGAAACTCAGGGTCTCACACATGGTAGACAAGCATTATACCACTGAGATATACCCCCAGCCCTCGTTTTTTGTTTGTTTTGTTCTATTTTGTTTTTGAGACTGTTTTTGCTATGTTACACAGGCTGGCCTCAAACTCCTGGGCTCAAGTGATGTTTCTGTCTCAGCCTCCTGAGTAGCTGCAACTACAGGCATGTGCCACCACTCCCAGTATATATTACTAATTTTAAATGAACTATTTTCTAAATATCAATATAGTAGTACTCGACAGAACTCTTCAAAAGTAGCTTTTACAGGCTGAGTACTGTGGTGCATTCCTATAATCCCAGTGACTCAGGAGGCTGAGGCAGGAAGATTGCAAATTTGAGGTCAGAGGCAGCATGAACAACTTGAGACCCTATATCATAATAAAACATAAAAAGGGGGCTGGAGGACAGCTCAGTGGTAGAGCATTTGCCTAGTATGTGTGAGGACTAGAGTTCCAAACCCCAGCACCAAACAGAAAAGTAGCCTTTATAAATGTGAGCCAGGATTGGAAGAGACTTGTGTTCTTACCTAGCTTTAATGTACATTAGATGTAAAATGTTGACAATTTAAGAAACCTCTCTGGGCTCAGTTTCCACACTTATAAAATGAGAAAGATGTATTAGATAATCTCTTAATCATTCAACTATAAAAGTATGAATCATGTAATCATTTTATCTGTTTCCCTTTCTATTCAATCTAGGGTTGTTTGCTTTCATTTTTTGCTTTGTTTTGAGACAGGATCTCACTACATAGCCCATGTTGGCCTGAAACTCACTACGTAGACCAGACTGGCCCTGAACTCATGATGATTCTCCTGTCTCACCCTCCAGAGTGCTGGGATAATAGGCATATGCTACCTTGCCCGGCTATCCTTTTCTATTCAGTCTGATATTTGCCCTCTCAGAGACAGAAGACAAAGTACTTTAAATTTTGCAAATTCAAGCCAATTCAGAGGACAAAACAAAAATGCTCCTCTCATATTTGATATTTATCAAATGACAAATATTTGATATTTATCAAAAATAATTATGTATTTATTCATTTAATCTTCTTATATATTTTGTTTTCATGTTATATCAAACTGTTAAAATCTAAAATTCCTAGACACAGCAACATATTTAGAAAATTCCTAGATTAACCTCAACTCTTAGTGTTAAATTACTGAAACAAATACAAATGATTCCTGGTCAGGCAGGGTGGTACATACCTCTAATCCCAGCAACATGGGAGGTTGAGGCAAGAGGATCATAGGTTCAAGACCAGACATAGCCTGTGTAATTTAGTGAGACCTTGTCTCAAGATAAAAAAGGGCTGGAGACACAGATCAGTGGTAGAGCACTTACTCAGCATGTATGAGGTCCTGGATTCAGCCCCCTAGTACCACACACACACACACACACACACACACACACACACACACACACACACAAAGAATCCTGGACAACAGGATTGTCTGTCTAAACAATATAATCTTATCACTTGCCTAGCATGTGCAAAGCCCTGGGTTCAATCCCCAGTACTTAAAAAAGAATATCATCTTAGAAATAAAATACTTTTTAATATATCATTATTTTAAAAATGCAGGGGCTTGATGGGACACTTGAAGACTTTCTGCTTTACCAACTTGTACTATAGAAGGTTTTTAATAAGTAGATTCTTATTTTCTAATTATTTTAAGCAATTAAAGTTTTAGCTTGGCAAGGTAAAACTAAAGCTTAGTTCCCAATTGTTTACTACACATTTTAAAAATCATGATGTGCTAGGTTAAATGATACACCAGGGATAAAAGTACTACTTAAGAGCTGGGCACTGGGGCGCACGCCTGTAATCCCAGTAACTAGGGAGGCAGAGGCACAAGGATCACAAGTTTGAGGCCAGAAACAGCCTTCATAACTTAGTGAGACCCTGTCTCAGGATAAAAAAAAAATTAAGGGGGCTGGTAATGCATCTCAGTGGTAGAGCACTTGCAAAAATATGCAAGAGGCCCCAGGTTCAACCCCAAGCACCTAAAAAAAAAAGTACTACTTGATTGTAAGGAAATGAAGACAAAATGAAAGGTTAGATTGAGATACAGTCAATAAAATCTTATACCTTTGTCCCACTGAATATCTCATTTACAATACAGTGGCATCCTTCTACAGCACCATCTCCATTAAACTCCAAGGCAATCACAGGACCTATAAGCAAACCCAAGAAGAGGTTTTTTTAGCATGAATACAAATATGTTCTAAAATTAATCTTTGTATTCTTCCCTGAAGAATCTCTCCAACATCTTATTTGGGGGCGAGAGAAAGGAAGAGGGAGGCAGACAGATGGGACTCATCACCTCAGCTTCTTCCTACTCTAATCATAAAACAAATTAAGACAGAATTTCATCCCATGATGAGTAGCTTCAGTGCTATTACAGGACTAGTGTCACATTTTTAAAGTGTTGTAAATAGTCTGGCTTTTCTGGTTTTCATTCTTCTATAAAAATCAAAGAACCTCCCTTCACTTAGCAGTACAAAGAATAGTTGACAAAACAGCAAACAAGATCAAAAGCAATCCAAGTCAACATAAGTAGGTTTTGCCAGGCAGCCACCCTTGCTTCCAACTCCTGATTTGCCAGCCAAGTTCTGAGCCACCAACAATGGAGCTAAGCCAAATAGGAATTGAGGCCAGGCATCAAAGTAATGCCCATCTGAAAGTATTTTCCTTGATTGTGTCCTAAAGCTACATTCTAAAAACAAATAGCAAGGTTTTATTTTTAAGCTTCTGAACAAAAGGATTTGTGCCTCCTTTGCCATACATTACTTTGAATACTTTTTAAACAACCTGTATCTTAAATTTTGGGGTAAAGATTCATGATTTAATCTTTGGTAACCTTGGACTGAAATGCAGCATTGGCACTACTGGTATCAAATTGTTGGCAAGCATGGCCATAAATTAGACAAGGAAAATATGCACTTTAATTCAATTAATACTTATTCAGCTATCACTATATTCCTAACAGATTTGCTTTTTATCTCCTACAGTGATGGGGAAGTCCTGACCTTCAGGGAATTACAAATTTCTTGGAAAAAAGCCAAACTCATTAAACAAGTACAAAACAACATAAAATAACGAAATACTATGCATGAAATATTAAAGTGAATATTAAGTTGAATGTAGTCATGTGCCACAAGACAAAGCGCATGAATAAAAAAATCACACTACATTGGGCATAAAAATAACTGAAGGCTTATGATTTAATATAGACAACAAGTACAGAAAAGGCAGGATGTATACCAGTCAATTGTATACTTAGATAACAGAGAAAAAATTAAAGTATGTTGTTTTCAGCATCAGAGTGTACAGATCAAGACAGGTACTGGGTAAAAAAAGGTAACAAGGAAAATTTTCTTGCTCTTAGCGAGGAGGTTCTTTGGAGGAGGCAGGTGATTAATAATGGTGTATCAAATGAAGCAGGCTGGGATTTAGCACAGTTGATAGAGCACTGCTCTGCAATCTCTGAGGTCCTGAGTTCGATTCCCAGCACTGCAAAAATGGGAGAAGGATGTGGCAATCCATTTTCAAGGCAATCCCGAAACAATCAACCATTGAAAACCCTATGAGGGTCGCTATGAGTCAGACATGACTCGACAGCACCTAACAACAATAATCAAATGAAGCAAGAGACAAATGGTTTTGCCAAGGGGAATAATTCTTTTAAAAAATGATTTCTGACACCTTTTATTAAAGAAAAATTTTGCGTGGTTTACTTTTCACCAGTCTGTTCTGGCATGCTTCTATGATATCAGAATCACCTGGATCAATGATAGCTAGTGTGCATACTCTGTAGTATTTTCTACATGCTGTGCCAAATTCAATATTTTTGCTAGTGATGATCACTAGTCTTGGCATAGTACTCTATTTCAAATTTCCTCAAAGTTGGGCAGTTGTTGGTGAGAATGACCAATTTTGCTTTGCCCTGTCTGATCATCTTTAGAGTCTGCTTGGACCCCAGCATGTATTTTCCACTTTTCATAACAAGTTAGAGCCTGGGCTTGATTGACTCCAAAAAGTTTTTTCATCTCCTTTGCAGCTACCATCTTCCTCCCTCAGGTGCAGGATGGCTCCTAGTCAAAAGCAACCACCAAGATGGCTGCAGAGCAAGAAGGAAAGGGTAAAGGTAGAGTTACAAGAAAAGGTTCTTATGTTAAAGAGCCTACCCCAACCCATGGATCTGTTTAGAAAGTTTGATTCTGATATAAAAAGATAAATACCAAGGAAGGAAAACCTAAGAAAAATGTTTACCTATAGGAGGAAAGAGGGGGCCAGGTAGAGGGGATAGGGATAGAAGTGAAACTTCTCTAGATGTACTCTTTTATATAATTTTGACATTGAATATAATGTCCATATCTCAAAAAACAAAAATATGGGGAGAAAGAAGCAAAAGCAGTCCCTAAAAAGTAAAAAACAAACTGAAACAAATGAGTCTCACTGTATATCAAGTTAGTAACATGACCACACAGAGAGAGTTATTATTCCAACCAACCTTATGAGGCAATATTTTGCCTTTACACCCTCAGTGGAATATGGTCTAAGGACAAAAAGATAGAAGGAAATCTTAAAACTTCATTAATCTCACTTTTGGTAGTAAAATTTATTGTTATTCTGAAACTATTACATGCATATTATGTTGTTGTTGTTAGGTCCCTCAAGTCAGACCTGACTCATAGTGACCCTATGTATAACAGAATGAAACATTACCCAACACTGTGCCATAACTGGCACTATGTCAGTGCTTCTCTGCTATTCATAAGGTTTTCAATGGCTGATTATTTTGAGAGTGGGCTGCCAGGTCATTCTCCCTAGCCTGCGGCACCTGGTATTCCCAGGTGGTCTTCCATCCAAGGACTAACCAGGCCGACCCTGCTTAGCTTCTGAAATCAGCTATGGCTGTAGACATGCCTATTATAGGATAAGTTAAAGTAATATTGTAAGAAACTAAGATTTTATATAAATATAAAATATAAATTTAAGATAAATAAGCATTACATTGGTTATGAGTTGGTGCAATCATTTGGATCTTAAATGTCCTCCAAGGCTTATGTATTAAAGATTTGGTCCCCAGCCCAAGGTACATTGGGAGATGTTAGAAATTTTAAGAGAGCCAGTCACAGTGGCACACAACTGTAATCCCAATGACTTGGGAGGTGGAGGGAGAAGGATCCTGAGCTTGAAGCCAGAGGCAGCCTGTGCAACTTAATGAGACTGTGTCTCAAAATAAAAAAATACAAAAGGGACAGAAAGTGCAGCTTGATGGTAGAGCACTTGCAAAGTATGTGCAAGGCACTAGGTTCAACCCCCAAGTACGGCAAAAAAGGAAGGAAGGAAGGAAGGGAGAGACTGAGGGAGGGAGGGATGCACAGACGGATGGACAGAGGGAATTTTAAGAGATGGTGCCTAGTGGGAGATCTTAAGTAAATGGGGATTACGGGACCTCGGTCACTTTGTCTTCCTCTTTCTCCCTTTCATACCAGACATGAGGTGAATGGGCTTCCTCTGCCATGCATTCCCATCATGGTGTAGTGTGTCATTACAGGCTCAAATCAACAGGGCCAATCAGTCATGGACTGAAACCTCCAAAACTGTGAGCCAAAACCAAACCTTTACTTTTTTATTAAGTTGATTAGCTCAGATATTTTGTTAAAGTAATGGAAAGCTAAATAACACAGCTGGCAATTGTTAAAGGTGGATGGTAGGTATGGGGGTTTATCATACTATTCTGTCTACTTTTTATATATTTTTAAATTTTCCATTAAAATTAAAGGATCTGAGCCACGTGTGGTGGTGTGTACCTGTAATCATAGCACTCAGGTGGCAGACATGGGAGAACCACTTGAGCTCAGGAGTTCAAAACCAGCCTGGGCTGACTGGCAAGGTGAGAAAGCTCTTGACAGAGGAGCATCTCCTGTACATTCTGCAATAAAACATCTAACCTTACCATTCTGACATCCAATCTCACCAGATCTAAGAAGCTAAGCAGGCCTAGGCCTGGTTAGTACTTGGATGAGAGATCACTTGGGAATACCAGGTGCTATAGGCTTGGGAGAAGGACCCAGCAACCCATTTCCAAAACAATCATCCATTGAAAACCCTATGAATAGGAAAGAAGCACTGACAATAGTGCTGGGCATGACACAGTGTTGGGGTAGTATTTCATTCTGTTGTAGATAGGGTCACTAAGAGTCAGACCTTACTTGATAGCATCTAACAACCACCACCACCACCTTATACAAGAAAAAATTATACTCTTAAATTTTCATTTAGAAATATCAATGTGCACTCATGATTTTTTTAAATACTTAGTTTCTGGCTATATCTACCAAAAAAGCCTAAAAGAAATGACCCCCCCCCAGTAATATATAGCACCGACCATTTGTTTCTAAACATCATTTCCCCACTAAAAAGAACTACATCATCTTAGTAAAATAGATATCCCATGTCTGGGGAATGAAATACATTAAGATCAATGAGGAACAACCTGGTCACTTTTTCTTGTTGTTATTGTTTGGTTGGTTTTTAGTTTTTTGAGACAAGGTCTTTGTACATAGCCCAGGCTGGCCTGCAACTTGTGATCCTTCTGCCTGAGCCTCCTGAGTGCTGGAATTATAGGTATGCATCATCATACCCAGCTAGAACATCTTGTAAAGCCAAAAAGCGCTGAAGCTATCAAAGGCCAATGAAGTTATATCAAAAACACACAGAAGCCAGGCTGAAGGGGCTCCTAATGACCAACAAGATGAGACATGGTGAAATCAGGAATAATTACTACAGTTTATTAAAACATACTGAACAAATAAAAATTCATAAGTTCATAATGATATTTAGAAAAAAGAAAACTCACTGGCCACCACTGGAGGTTGCTAGGGTACCAATTCATTACTCTGAAAATTAATAGTTGTTTTTTGCTTTATTTATTCTGCTTTTCTGATATGAAACACATTACAAATTCATCAAACAGCTCTATGTTCAGGAAGAAGTTCTGTTAACAAGTTCTCTTAATAAATGCAGATGTACTGACACAAATAGAAAATGATCATTTTGCAACTCCTATTTGATTATACCAACTCGACGGCACCTAACAACAATTTGATTAACTGGTTCAGACAAAAATACAGTTTTTGGTATTCTACAGAGAACTCGGGGTTTAGCTCAGTTGGCAGAGTGGCACACTGCACTCTCTGAGGACCTGAGTTCGATCCTGAGCACCACAAAAAAAGAGAAGTATGTGGCAACCCACTCCTAAAACAATTCTGAAACAATCAGCCATTGAAAACCCTATGAGGGTCGCTATGAGTCAGATACGACTCAACAGCACCTAACAACAACAACAACAGAGAACTCTACACTGAAAAGGTCATTACCATCTGAACCCACAGACCAATCTTGTTGTTGTCTCTTAGCATGATTAAAAGTAAATAATCAAAAATTATGGGCCCTCTCATTTAAAGCAATAGGAAGTGGTGCCACCTATGAAGTATTCTTGCCAAAAAATAATTACATCTGAATATAAACAAGGCTTTGATCTAAGGTTTATTCTACAAAAAACAGAAACAAATCAACTCCATGAATACTAAGGGAGAATTGACCAGACTTCTTTCATAAGACAAAGGAATGAAACAAAAAGAAAAGGAAAAATACCTGTTTTTAATTAAGAAATATAGACGACCAGCTACAATGAATGTGCCTATTTTAGATCTGGATCAAATTAACTGTAAAAATAACATGAAGAATTGTTTTACCCAGGTGCTGTGGCACAAGCCTGTAATCCCAGTGACTTGGAAGGCTGAGCCTGTGCCTTGTGCACAGAAGCAGCCTGTGCAACTGAGACCTGGTCTCAAAATAAAAGATAAAAGTGGGGTGGGGGGTGTGGCTTGGTGGTAAAACCTTTGCCTGGCATGTGCATGATGCCCTGGGTTAATCCCCAGTACTTCAAAAATAAAAAAAGAATTATTTTAGACAGAGAAATTTGCATGTGGACTAGATGTGAAATGATTTTAAGGAATTAACTCTGTCAGATGCAATAATGCATTGTGGTTACTTAAGATAACACTTATTTTTGTTTAAGATACACAATGAAATATTTAGGAATGAAATGACAATAAAAATCAAAATGAAATGAAAATAGTTTAGCAAAAAAGGAGACTAAAGTTTTTTCAAAGTATGGCAAAGTATGGCAAAAGGGGGATGGGACACATGGACTCACTGAACTCCACTTTTTTAGTTGCCCCTTAAAGCAACCAGAGTAATTTAGAAATTTGCAAAAGACTTTAAAAAACATTTTAAACCAAATACTAGAAAAAGTTGATAATAAGTGTACAGTTTCTAGTTTTATGGAGAGTCTAAGACAGGAGGATCACAAGTTTGAGGCCAGCCTGGGCTACATAGAAAGTTCTAGGACAGTCTGGGCTATAGGGTGAGACCCTGACTCACAAAAAAGAAGAAAAAAGATAAAAGGGGCATTATATAACGATAAAGGATTCTCCAAGATGATAAAAATCCTAAATGTATATGCACCTAACAACAGACCTTCAAAATATACAAGGCAAAACCTGATAGAATCTGAAAAAAGAAATAGACAAATCCACAATTATAGCTGTAGAGTTCAACATTCTTCTCTCATTAATGTACACAGTAAGTAGGCAGAAAGCCAGCAAGGATATAGATGATTTGAATAGCATTATCGACCAAGATGACCAAGTGGATATTTATACAATATTCTACCAGTCAAGAGCTGGTTACAATTCTTTCATGAACATAAAGTATTCATGAAGATTGGCCATATCTTATGCCAAACGTGAACTAAAGAAAACAGAAATCATATAAATGGGCATTTGAGCCATAAGAGATAATCTAGAAATCAATAACAGAAATATATCTAGGCAATACTAACAGGGTCACTCATGGTGGACATGTTTCAGCTGAGCTTCCAGACTAAGACTAGGGAGCAGGACATGGCAACCTACTCCCCCAAAAAATTAGACATTGAAAAGCCTATGAATAGCAGAAAAACAATGTCAGATATAGCGCTAGAAAATGAGCTCCCCAGGTTGGAAGGCACTCAAAAGACTACTGGGGAAGAGTTGTCTTTTCAAAGTAGAGTCTACCTTAATGACAGAAATGGAGTAAAGCTCCAGGGACCTCCAACTCAAAATGAGGAGAAACAACAGTAAACACCCATTAATAATTGGAACATGGAATATATGTAGTATGAATCTAGGAAAATTAGAAATTGTTAGAAGAGAAGTGGAGTGCATAAACATTGACAGTCTAGGCATCATTGAGCTAAAATGGACTGGCATGGGCCATTTTGAGTCATAATCATATGGTCTACTATGCTGGGAATGACAAAGAGAAATGGGGTTGCATTCATCATCAAAAAAGATATCTTAAATATAGCTGGGCATGGTGGCACATGCCTGTAATCCCAGCAGCTCGGGAGGTGGAGGCAGGAGGATCACAAGTTCAAGACCAGAGGCAGTCTGTGTAATTTAGTGAGACCCTGTCTCAAAAAGTAAAAAAATGGGCTGGAGGTGGCAGCTCAGTGGTCCAACACTTGCACAGCATGCAAGCGTTAGGCCCTGGGTTCAACCCCCAGTACCACAAAAAAAAAAAAAGACATCTCAAGATCTGTCCTGAAGTATAATGCTGTCAGTGATAGAATAATATCCACATGCCTATAAGGAAGGCCAGTTAACATGACTATTATTCAAATTTATGCACCTACCACTAAGGCCACAAATGAAGATAGGGAAGATTTCTACCAGCTTCTGCAATCTGAAATAGATCAAACATGCAATCAGGATGCACTGATAATTACTGGTGACTGGAATACAAAAGTTGGAAACAAAGAAGGCTCAGTAGTCAGGAAATATGGCCTTGGTGATAGAAATGATGCTGGGGATCACATGATAGAATTTTGTTAAACCAATGACCTTTTCATAGCAAATACATTTTTTCACCAACATAAATGGTGACTGTACATATGAACTTCACCAGATGGAACATACAGAAACCAAATCAACCATATTTTTGGAAAGAGATGATGGAAAAGCTCAGTATCAAATGTCAGAATGAGACCAGGTGCTGATTGCAGATCAGATCATCAACTGCTCATCTGCAAGTTCAAACTGAAATTGAAGAAAATTAGAACAATTGTACAAGAGCCAAGGTATGACCTTGAGTATATCCCACCTGAGTTCAGAGACCACCTCAAGAACAGGTTTAATGCATTAGACACAAATAATAGAAGACCAAATGAGTTGTGCCATGAGATCAAAGATATTCATGAGGTAAGCAAAAGGTTATTAAAAAGACAAGGAGAAAAAGACCAAATTACATGTCAAAAGAGACTGAAACTTGCCCTTGAACATCGAACAGCTAAAGTAAAAGACATGATGAAGTTAAGGAACTAAACAGATTTCAAAAGGCAGCTCGAGAAGACAAAGTATTTTAAAGACATGGGCAAAGACCTGGAGACAGAAAAACAAAAGGGAAGAACATGCTGTTTTCCTCAAGCTCAAGGAATTGAAGAAAAAAATTAGCCTCACATGTCAATAGTGAAAGATTCTACAGGGAAAATATTAAACTATGCAGGAAACCTGCAAAAAGTAATTGGTGGATGACCATTTCAAGAGGCTGCACATGATGAGGAACCAATAATACTGGAGGATGAAGGAGAAGCTGCCTTGAAGGAATTGGCAAAACACAAGGCTCCAGGAATTGATGGAATACCAAGAGATGTTTCAACAGATGCAGCACTGGAGGTGCTAAACGTGTTTATGCCAAGAGATTTGGAAAACAGCTACCTGGCCAACTGACTGGAAGAGATCCATATTTGTGCCTATTCCCAAGAAAGGGGATCCAACCGAATGTGGACACTATTGAAGGATATTAGTATCACACGCAAGGAAAATTTTACTAATGATCATTCAAAAGCAACTGCAGCAGTATATAGACAGGGAACTGCCAGAAAATCAAGCTAGATTCAGAAGAGGGCATGGAACCAGGGAAATCATTGCTGATATCAGATGGATATTAGCCAAAAGCAGAGAATACCAAAAAGATGTCTATCTATGTTTGATCAACTATGCAAATGGAATTGCCCGTGTGGATCATAACAAATTATGGATAACACTGCAAAGAATTGAATACCAGAGCACCAAACTGTACTCATGAGGAATCTGTACATGGACCAAGAGGCAGTTGTTCGAACAAAACAAGGAAACACTGCTTGTTTTAAAGTTGAGAAAGATGTGCATCATGGCTGTATCCTTTCACCATCCCTCTTCAATCTATGTTAAGCAAATAATCTAAGAACCTGGAATTTATGAAGAACATGGCCCCAGGATTGGAGGAAGACTCATTAACAACCTATGTTATGCAGATGACACAACTCTGCTTGCTGAAAGTGTAAAAGATTTGAAACTTTTATCGATGAAGATCAAAGAACACAGCCTTCAGTATGGATTACAACTCAACATCAATAAAGCAAAAATCCTTACAACTCTGTCAGTATCCAACTTAATGATAAATGGAGAAAAGATTGAGGTTGTCCAAGATTTTGCTTTACTTGGTTGTACAATCAACAACCATGGAAGCAGTAGTCAAGAAACCAAAAGACGCATTGCATTGGTAAAAGCTGTAGCAGAAGACTTTTTTAAAGTGCTGAGAGATAAAGATGTCACATTGAAGACAAAAATGCACCTGACTCCTGCCATGGTATTTTCAGTCGCATCATATGCTTGTGCAAGCTTGACACTGAACAAGAGAGACAGGAGAAGAATTGACGCTTTTGAATTATGGTGCTGAAGACCAATATCGAATACACCATGGACTGCCAAAAGAACCAACAGATCTGTCCTAGAAGTGCAACCAGAGTGCTCCTTGGAAGCAAGGATGGCTAGACTGCATCTTCTGTATTTTGGACATGTATTCAGGAGGGACCAGTCCCTGGAGAAGGACATTGGAAAGTCCCTGGGAGGTGAACAAACAAACAAAAAAAAGAAAACCTCAATTAGATGGATTGACACAGTGTCTGCAACAATGGGCTTAAACATAAATAAGATCATGTGCCTGGCACAGAATTGGGGAGTGTTTTGTTCTGTTGTACATAGGGTCACTATGAGTCAGACCTAACACCTAACAACACCTAACAGCACGTAACAACAACAACAACAATCTAGACAGTTCCCAAATGTTTGGAAACTAAACATTGTATTTCCAAATAATCCACAGATGAAAAGTCTCATGGAAAACTAATTTTTTGTTTTGTTATTTTGAGACAGGGTCTCATTATGTGTTCCAGGCTGGTCTTGAACTTGTGACCTTCCTGCTTCAGGTTCCTGAATGCTGGCATTATAGGAATGTGCCACCACACTCAGCTTAAAAAATATTTTAAACTAAATCAAAGGTCAGCATACTTTCTCTGCAAAGGGCCAAATTGGAAATATTTTAGGTTTCGTGGGCCATCTAGTATCTGTCACTAAATAACAACTAATCAACTCCTCTGTTGTAGCACAAAAGCAGCAAAAGACAATAGATAAAAGAATGAATATGGCCATGCTCCAATAAAACTTGATTTACTAAAGCAGGTGGTGGGTCACATTTTTCCAAACCCTAAATTAAATGAAAATGAAAATATGTTGAAATTTGTGAGGTGCAGCTAAAATAGTGCTTAAAGGAAAACTGTTAATATTAAATATTTGTGCAGCTGATCTTCATTCATGGATCCCTTAATTGCAAATTTGCCTACTTGCTAAAATTTATTTGTAACCCTCAAATCCATACTTGCACTGCGTTCATGGTTATTTGTGGACATGCAGAGTGTCAGAAACAAGTTGCTTGATGTGTATGTTCCTGTTACTGTTGTTGTTAGGTGCCGTCGAGTCGATATCTGACTCATAGCAACCCTCATAGGGTTTTCAATGGCTGTTTTGGGATTGCCTTGGGAGTGGATTGCCAGGTCCTTCTCCCATTTTTGTGGTGCTGGGAATTGAACTTGGGACCTCAGAGACTGTAGTGCAGTGCTCTACCAACTGAACTAAATCCTAGCCTGTCTATGTTCCTAGCTGATTGTAAGATTGCAATCTTGCAATCTTAGCTGAGGCTAAACAAGGTGATGCTCTTTGTTTACATATTTTAGTTCTCATACTATAAACAATGGTCCTTTTTGCTCCCTGGGTAGTGGCATATTTTTCACATTTCCGAGCTTTCTATTGGTGATTTCTCCGGAGGCAATCCCGAAACAATCAGCCATTGAAAAGTCTATAAGAGTCACTATGAGTTGGACACAACTCGACGGCACCTAACAACAACATTGGTGATTTCACTGTTTAAAATGGCCCCAAACATGGTGCTGAACTGCTTTCTAGTGTTCCTAAGCTGAGGAAGGTTATTCTGTGCCTCATGAGAAAATATGTGTTAGTTAAGCTTCTCTCAGGCACGAGTTATAGCACTGCTGGCTATAAGTTCAATGTTAATGAATCAACAATATACTGTATCTAAAACATATGCTCTAACCCTAAGAAACTAGAGAAAGAGAAAAACAAACCTAAAGTTAGTAAAAGGAAGGAAATAATATCAGAGCAGAAATCAATGAAACTGAAAAGAAAAATAAAGACAAGTCTGTGAAAAAAGCTGCTTGGAAATTATTGAAAAATTATAAACTTCACATGAAAAGGTGCTGAACATCACTCATCAACAGGGAAATGCAAATCAAAACTACAATGAGATACCACTCATACATGTTAGGGCAGCTATTATCAAAAAGAGAAAAATATTGGCAAGGATGTGGAGCAAAGAGAACCCTTGTGAACTGTTAGTGGGAATGTAAATTGTTACAGTTATTATGGGAAAGTTCCTCAAAAAAATTAAAAATAGAATTACTATATGTTCCAGCAATCCCACTCCTGGGTATACAGCCAAAAGAAAGAAATCAATATGTCTAAGAGACATCTGCACTCCCATGTTCACTATAGCATTATTCACAATAGCCAAGAAATGGAATGAACCTACAAGTCTGGTGACAGATGAACGGATAAAGAAAATGTGGTATACATATACAATGGAATATTATTCAACCACAAAAAGAAGGAAATCTTGCAATTTTGTGACCACATTTATTTCATTTAGCATAATGCCCTCCATGTTTAGGGGAAAATGAGAAGATATTGGTCAAATCATACAAACTTGCAGTTATATGATGAGCAAATCTGGGCTGGAGATGTAGTTCAGTGGTAGAACACTTGCCTGCTATGCACAAGGCCCTGGGCTTGACCCCTACCACTGCCAAAAGAAAAGGTGAGTAAATTCTTGGGACTTAATGTATAGCATGGTGACTATGGGGCCTGCAGCGTTAGCCCTGTGGCATCCGATCCCGTCAGATCTCAGAAGCTAAGCAGGATTGGGCCTGGTTAGTACCTGGATGGGAGACCACCTGGGAACACCAGGTGCTGTAGGCTTGGGAGAAGGACCTGGCAACCCCCTCCCAAAAATCAATCTGCCATTGAAAACCCTATGAACAGCAGAGAAACACTGACAATAGTGTTTCCCTTGTTGTACAGAGGGTCACTATGAGTCGGATACCAACTCGATGGCACCTAACAACAACAACATGGTGACTATAGTTAATAATACTGTATTATATACGTAAGATTATTTTTTTTTGTGGTACTTGGGGGTTAAACCCAGGGCTTTGCAGATACTTTGCAAGCATTCTACCACTGAGCTACATCCCTAGCCCATTTTTTTAGTTTGGGATAGGGTTTCACTAAGTTATACAGGCTGCCTCTGGCGTTGAACCTACAATCCTCCTGTCTCCACCTCCTAAATTGCTGGGATTACAGACATGAGCCACCACACTTGGAGATACACTTGAAATTCTTAAATGTTCTTATCACCAAAAAGTCAGCTATGTGAGATGATAGATGCATTAACTGACTTGATTATGGTAATCATAACACAATACATACATATATCAAATCACCACACTGAACACTTTAAAGATGCAATCTTTTACTTGGCAATTATATCTCAATAAAGCTGGAAAAATTAAAAGTACAACCACCCAAAACATAAACCTCCATCTAGGATAGGAGAGTAAGAGTCACAGTGAGGGGATAGGACTCAAATTAGCAGTAGCAGGAATGAAAGAGGGGCATCATTACTGATCCCACCACCACCAACAAAATACTATAAACAACTCTATGCCCATAAATTCAATAACATAAATGAAATGAAACAATTCCCTGAAAGACACAAACTACCAAATTCACTCAAGAAGAAAAAGAAAGTATAAAGAATACTACATGTAATAAATTAAATTTATAGCTAAAAACTTCCAAAGAAATTTCTAGGCCCAGATAGTTCCACTGGTGTAGTCTACCATACATTTAAGGAAGAAACAATACCAATTTTCTAGTTTATTCAAGGTCACAGAAGAGGAAGGATACTTCCCATTACATTTTGTTGTTGTTGTTAGGTGCCGTTGAGTCGGTATGCGACTCATAGCGACCCTACGTACAACAGAAACAGTATTGTTAATGTTTCTCTCCTATTCATAAGGCTTTCAATGGCGGATTGATTTTTGGGAGTGGGTTGCTGGGTCCTTCTCCCCATCACATTTTATGAGGTCAGCATTATCCTAATATCAAAACAAGGCACAGCGAGTTACAGGGGAGCAGGCTAGTGCATCAGGGAGTTATTGGCAGCAGGGATTGTGGGAAATGTAGTCTGGACATTCTGCTATAATTGCTATTTTTGTAATGTCTGCTTCCTGGAAAGCAGGGCCATGTACAACCTCTTAGCCTCAACATCTAGAGCTCATGAAAGGGAATATTTCAAGTCAGACAGAATTTTACATATACCATTTATTTGGAAACTTCAGCCTTCAAGATTCCAACAGCATAACCTCAGTTTCAAAACAACTGCTCTTAGTCCTCATTCACTGCTTTTGGTTTGGCCTGTTGTTGAAGCAAAAGCCAGAGATGCAATCACTCTCTTGTTAAGTGTGCATTACAGGCATTTGCCCTTGCTTGGGGATGTATGCATGAAAAAGAAATGGACAGATATCACTTTCAAGGGGCTCCTGAATCAAACTTCTCCCTGAAAACCTTTGTGCTATTGAGGCTAAACCTGACCTTTCGTCTCTAAAGTTTCTAATGAATAGTAAATGGGATGGTTTCACATTCTTAGTTGTTTTCCATAAAATGGGAATAGATATTTGTTAAATGGGAAAAGATGTTTTATTTAGAACAAATAAGGCACTGAAAAATGTAGCCTATAATTTGTATTTGCTGTTTAGAAGGAGAGTCAAAGAAGTAAGGTCTAAATTTGCATAAGTAAGCATCATGATTTGAATAAAAAATATCCCCCAAAGGTCATGTGCTTTACTGTTTGGTTGGAAGCTGGTGGTGCTGTTTATAGAGGCTATGGAAACTTTTGGAGGTGGGATCTAGCTTTGCAGATGTGAATCACAGAGGGTGGGCCTTGGAGGTTTTTACCTGCACGTCCAGTCTCTCTGCTTCTGATCTGCCATGCCTTGAGGTCATCACCAATGGGTCCTGCTGCCTGCTGCTGCCATACCTGCTCCACTACCATTATGTATACAGACTGTGTTCCTCTTACCTGAGCCCCCAGTCCCTCTCAAGTTCGTTTCAGTTGGTGTCTGTCAGTGATGTACCAGTTGACTAACACAGTTAATATTTCCTAGTTTCAGAATTCTCAAAGCACATGAAACAGGGAGAAGGAAACTCTTACCCAGAATCTAGCAAATTGTCACTCTTCATTTATAACCCTGCCTCCTGATTTTTTTTTCTTTTTTGCATTACTGAGGAGCTAAACCCAGGGCCTCGAGAATACATTGCAAGTGCTCTATCACTGAGCTGCACTCCCAGCCTCCTTTTTATTTTTTATCTTGAGACAAGGTCTCACTAAGTTATACAGGCTGATTCTGGTCTCAAACTCATGGTACTTCTGCCTCTGCCTCCCAAGTTGCTAGAATTATAAGCATGCACCACTGTGCCTGGCTGCCTCCTCATTTGAAGATTCTTCTTTTCCATGTTTTTTCTCCCAAATTAATATGGTACTTAGATATCAAATAGCCAAAAATTGAACCTGTTAGCTCTGGGGAAAAAGTTTAGAAAAAATATATTCAATGTATTTAATACTGAAATGGAAAACAGAATTTAGAAATCTGTTAAAGGGATAATATGTCATAATCAAGGAGGCTCACCTCAGGAATACAAGGCTGGCTTGACATTCAGATATCAATAAAAGTCACTTATCAGATTAAATGAATAAATAAGTAAAAACAGGATTATATCAATAAATGAAGAAAAAGTACTCAATGAAGTTCAACATCAAGGCATGATAAAAATCTAACAAACTAGGAATAGACGGAAATGCTCATAACCTAATAAATGGTATGTGTGAAAAAATCTATAAATGATATCATTCTTAATGTGAAACTGAATGATTGTACCCTGAGATCAGGAGCAAGGGAAGGATGTCTTCTCTCACTATTCTCTTTTTTTTTCTACTTGGTGGCCTTGTACATACTTTGCAAGTGCTCTACCACTGGGCTGCACCCCCAGCCTCTGCCTCTGCCTCTGGCCTCATACTCTTGATCTTCCTGCCTCAATCTACCCACTCAGTAGGATTACAGGCGTGTATCACCATGCCTAGCCTGTCTCTCACTATTCTATATAACACTATAGTAGAAGTCCTAGCCAGCATAAAACAGGAAAAAGAAATAAAAAGCATATGTATAGGAAAATAAGAAATAGAGCTATTTCTATTAACAGACAACATGAATGCCTAAAAAATGTACCATGTACAAATGTAAGATGTTAAAATGAAGAAAAACTCTGTGAAGGTAGGTGGGAAGTATTTGTAGTATTTTGATAACTTTCCCCTGAATCTAAAATTATTCCAAAATAAAAAGTTGATTGAATAAACACGGGCCAGGTATGGTAGTATATTCCTGTAATCGAAGCACTCAGGAGGCAGAGGCAGGAGGATCACTGCAAGTTCTAGGTCAGGTTACATAATGAGACCTTGTCTCAAAAAACCAAAACCAAACCAAACCAAACAACAAAAAACCCCACAATGTGCCAAGTGTGATGGCACACACCTATAATCTCAGCACTCGGGAGGCAGGGCAGCAGGATCTAGAGTTTAATACTAGCCTGAGGTACATAGTGAAACCCTGTTTCAAAAACAAAACAAAAGAGCCAGCATGGTGGCGCACACCTGTAATCCCAGTGGCTCGGGAGGCAGAGGCAGGAAGATCACAAGTTTGAGACCAGAGGCAGTCTGCATAATTTGGCAAGACCCTGTCTCAAAAACAGTAAAAAAAAATGGGCTGGGGTGTAGCTCAGTGCATGCAAGTGCAAGGCCCTGGGTTCAAACTCCAGTATGGGAAACAAACAAACAAACAAACAAACAAAAACAGCACAGTAAGATACCAAGACATCCCAGTTAAAAAACTGGTTACAGCTCAGTGATAGATTGCTTGCCTTGCATGCATGAGGCCCTTGGTTTGATCCCCAGTACTGAAAATGAAAAATAGGAATAAAAACAAATGCCAAATGGTGATAAGGATGCATAATGATCTGAACTATCATTCATGGTTGACAGGAATACAAAATACTACAGCCACTTTGGAAAACAGTTTGGTGATTTCTTTCTTTTTTTTTTGAGACAGGGTCTCCCTACATTGCCCGGGTTGGCCTCCAACTGCTGAGTTCAAGCAATACTCCTGCCTCAGTTTCCCAAGCAGCTGAGACTACTGGTACACCCATGCCTGGCAGTTTGGGTGTTTCTTATGAAGTTAAACATAAACTTATCGAACCACTCAGAATGCCACTCTTATGTATTTACCCAAGAAAATTGAAAAGTTATCCTGGGCATAGTGGTACAAATCTGTATTCCTAGCACTTGGGAGGTATAAGCAAGAGGATCTCAAGTTTTTGAGATCAACCTGAACTATATAGTAAGACTCTGTCTCAAAAAAAGTCAACAAAAAACAAAAGAAAAAAGAAAAGTTATGTGTAGTCTAAAACCCATACACAAATGTTTATAGCAGCTTATTTATACTTGCCAAAAACTGGAAACAATATGATGTCTGTATTAGCCAGTTGTCGTCACTGTAGCAGATAAACAAACCAAAACCAACTTATGGAAGAAAGAGATTTATCAAGGGCTCAGAGTTGATAGATGAGTTCATAATGGTAGTAGAACAGGTATGGCAGTGGTGGAGGCAGATCTTGTGGCAGACATCTTCATGAGCAGGCGGCAGAGCAAACACCCAGGGCTGAGTGTCCAGGATAAAAACCTCCAAAGGCCTGCCCCCAGTGACCACTTCCATAAAGCTAGTCCTGCCTCCCAAAGTTTTGTAACCTCCACAAACAGAGCCACCAGCTGGGGACCGAACATTAAAGCATCTGACCTCTAAGGAACAATTTATATTCAAACCATGACAATGTCCAACAAGTGAATAGACATCTGTGGTATATTCACAAGGAATAATATTCATCAATAAAAATGAGCAAAATCCTGAGCCACCCAGCAAGACCCAAAAGGCTACAAACTATACGATTCTGTTTGTGTGACATTCTGGAAAATACAAAATTACAGGGACAGAAAACAAATCAGTTTCCGGGAGCTATTGTTGATTACTAAAAAGGGCCACACAAGGGAAATTTGTATAAGGATGGAACTGTTTTCTGTGGTACTAGGGTGGTGGTAGACTCTTCTTCATATTTGTTAAAACTGATGCAACTAAACTTTATTATATGTAAAGTTTTAGGAAATTAATGAAGATGTCAAGGGATCCCAGGATGGAATGCAGATTATGACAAATGAATCTAAATTTATTGCAAATATATGACAAACCTCAATGAAGGGGATGAGGGAAAATGAAGTAAATTTCAGTAACTATGGAAAACTGTGGTTTGAATGGCTACTGTATGCTAAAGACAAAATACTACAGTACCAACTGCACTGAAGATGGTAGGTAAGTTTCTCACAGGAGTATGGGTTAGTAATTCTAAAACTACACTGTATATATGCTAGGGTTGAACAAATAAGTGTATAAATTATAGCTGGGAACCAGGTTTTTCATTTTCAGAGTAAGTCACAAAAAAGCAAGAGAAGAAAGATTAGAATGAACCATGTGGTGCAAAATCAGAGATATTTTAATACATATACAGATAGATAAAGAACTAACTATATGCCAGGCACCATGGTACAGGCCTGTAGTCCCAGAGATTTGATAGGCTGAGGCAAGATGATTGTGGGTTTGAGGCCAGAGGCAGCCTGTGCAACTTCGTGAGACCCTGTCTAAAAATAAAAATAAAAAAGGGAAAAGGGATGCAGCTCAGCGGTAGAGCACTTTGCATGCATGAAGCTCCAAGTTCAATCCCCCAGTATTTTTTTTTTAAGAACTACCTGGGCACAGTGGCACACACCATAATCCCAGCAACTTGGGAGGTGGAGGCAGGATTGTGAGTTTGAGGCCAGAGGCAACCTGCACAATTAAGTAAGACCCTGTCTCAAAATAAAAAACAAGACCTAGTGAAATAGAAGAACTAAAATAGTGATATGTAGACTTTATACTGAATGCAGAGAAATAGCAAAAAGAAAAAAGAGAGAGAAGAGAAAAAAATCATTGTGAGTTGGGTGGGTAGTCTCAACTGCAGATAAAAAGAAGAAAAAAAGCAGCACAGGAGGATGTGGCAGGAATGCCATCAGAGGCACAGCATAGACTGCCCCTGTAGGAGAGGAGGACTGACACCCTTGCAGTTATCTTCTTAAAGAACACTAGGCCTCAAACAACCATAATTATAAAGGTGAGATCAGATGAAGCTATTATCTTAGCAGTAGAATGCTTTCTATGTTCTGACTGATACTGGGGACCAAGATCTCAAGGGAAGACATTAAGACAAGGATAATCCCAAACATAAGACAGTAATAACCAGACTAATGAATGCCCAAAAGTCAACTCAGAACTATATGAAATATGAAAAAGCAAGCCGAGGATGATACATCTAATGTCCATAATCCTTCAACAAATGAAACTGAAGACACCCAAGTACTAGAAATGCCAGAAAAAGAATTTAGAAATCTGCTTATAAGAATGCTAAAAGACCTCAAAGCTAGCACAACCAAACAGCTGAATGCAATTGAAACACTGGACAAAAAGAAATCCAACTTAGAAGAAAAAATTCAGCAAACAAATCAAGATCCTGAAAAAGAACCAAACAGAAATCCTGGATCTAAAAACCACAGTTGATCAAATAAAAGTCACAGTAGAATCTAACGTTTCTAGATTAGAAGAAGCAGAAAACAGATTATCAGAGACAGAAGAAAAAGTTGAAGAGCTTACTTATTCAGATACCAAGAAGGAAAAAAGATGAAAGAATATGACCAATATTTTCAAGAGGTCTTTGATAGAATGAAGAGATATAACCTACGAATACATAGGGTACAAGAAGGAGCTGAAACTAAAACTAGAAACATAGAAAATCTATTCAGTAGCTGAAAACTTCCCAAATCTAAGGGAAGAAATATCCACCCAAACCATAGAAGTACCCACAACTCCAAATAGAGTAGATGAGAATACTTGGAATGGTAAATCTACAAAGCAAAGAGACAATGTTAAAGGCTGCAAGAGAAAAACATCAGCTCACTTACAAAGCCAAATCCATCAGAATAACAGAAGGCTTCTCAACATCAACCCTAAAGGCAAGGAAAGCATGGTCAGACATTTTTCAAGTCCTGAAAACAAATAATTGGCAACGAAGAATAATATGCCCAGCAAAGTTATCCTTTAAGATACACAGAGAGATTAAGACTTCCCATGATATATACAAGTTTAAGCAATTCTTGACCACCAAGTCAGCATTGCAAAGGATACTTAAAGAAATACTATATATGGAAGAAGAAAGACAAACCTAAAAGGAAGACCAAAGGAATGAATAAAATACATGAGAGAAATGCATAAACAAAACAAGCTAATTAAGAAGCAAGGATATCTAACTTAATAAATGAGCAGAGCCCCAATATGAAAAGGGGACTAAGTGAAGAACCACCACCATCAAAATCCAATAGACAAACAACCAACAAATCTATGCAGAATACCAAACTCCTCTCAATAATTACCCTAAATGTAAATGGTCTTAACCCATCATTTAAAAGATACTGATTGGCAAACTGGATTGAAAAATGAAAACCTTCTATATGTGGGATTCAAGAGATTCATCTCATCCACAAGGGCCAAAATAGACTGAAAATAAGAGGCTGGAAAACAATATACCAACCATATGGTAACCAAAAAAAAAAAAAAAAATCAGGGGTAGCTATACTAATTTCTGACAAATTTCACTTCAACCTCAAACTAATCAGAAGAGACAAAGAAGCGTACTACACTCTAATAAAGGGAACAATCAACCAAGAAGACATAACGTCTATCAGTATCTATGCACCAAACACAGGAGCACCTAACTTCATAAAACAGATTTTACTGGCAATAAAGGAGCACATAGGTCTAGAAACAATAACAATGGGAGATTTCAGTACCCCACTGTCTTCAACAGACAGGTCATCAAAGCAAAAAAATCAACAAAGAAATGACGGAATTCAACAACACCATAGACCAACTGGACCTAACAGATATCTACAGAATATTCCATCCAACAGAGGTAGAATACACATTCTTCTCAGCGCCACATGGAACTTGTTTTTTATAAAACAGACCACATTTTAGTCCACGATACTGCATCAACAAGTACAGAAAAAAGAAATCATCCCTTGTACCTTATCAAAACACAATGAAATAAAACTAGAAGTCATAAGGAAAACTACAAAAATATTACAAATACATGGAGATTAAATAACACACTTCTGAAGGGATTATCAAATTAGAAAGGAAATTAAAAAGTTCCTTCAATCAAATGATAATGAAAACACAATATAACAAAATCTATGGGATACAGCAAAGGCAATTCTATGAGGGAAGTTCATAGTCATGAATGCCTACATTAAAATATAGGGAAGGCCCAATTAAATACAACTCAATGCACTAGAAAGACAGCAAAAAGCCAACCCCAAAACTAGCACGCAAAAAGAAATAATTAGGATCAAGACAGATTAACAACATAGATTAAAAGGACAGTACATACAAATTAATGAGACTAAGAGTGGGTTCTTTCAAAAGATAATCAACATTGATACTCAGCCACTGTCTCCAAAAAGAGAGAAAAGGCCTGCATTAATAAAATTAGAGATGAAAAAGAGCCCATAACTAACACTAATCAAATACAGAGGATCATTACAGACTACTTTGAGTACCTGAACTCCCCCCAAAATGAAAATACAGAAGAAATGGATAAAGTCCTTAACACTTATAACCTACCAAAATTAAATCCTGAAGTATAAACAAATCAAACAGACCTATAACAAGAAATGATATTTAGGCAGTAATAAAGAACTTCCCAACAAAGAAAAGGTCAGGTGCTGACAAGTTCACTGCTGAATTCTATCAAACATTTAAAGAAGAATTAATACCTATCAGACTCAAAATATTTCATAAAATAGAAAGGGAGGGTATACTTCCAAATTCATTCTACAAAGTTAGTATCATCCTGATAACAAAACCAGATAAGCACACTACAAAAGAAAGAGAAATACAGACCAGTTTCTCTGATGAACATTTATGCAAAACCTCTCAATAAAATTCATGCAAACCAGATACAGCAACAGTATATAAAGATTATACACCACAATCATGTGGGCCTAATTCCACAGATGCAAGGCTGGTTCAACATACACAAATGAATTAATGTGATTCCACATATTGAGAGACTTCCAGGCAGAAATAACATGATCATTTCAATTGATGCTGAAAAAGTTTTCAACAAAGTTCAATATGCCTTCATGATAAAAGTCCTGAAGAAACTGAGTATAGAAGGAACATATCTCAACACCATAAAGGCCATCGTATGACAAACCTCCAACCAACATCATATTAAATGGGGAAAAATTGAAACCATTACCTCTAAGATCAGGAACAAGACAAGGATGTCTACTCTCTCCTCTCATTCAATATTGGGATTGAAGTCCTAGCCAGAGCAATCAGACAAGAGAAAGAAATAAAAGGAATACAAATAGAGAAAGAAGTCAAATTATCCCTATTTTCAGATGATATGATGCTATACCTAAAGGACCCTAAAAAGTCCACTAGAATACTCTTAGAGCTAATTATTAGCTCCTTTAGCAAAGTATCAGGATAAAAAATTAACACTCTAAAATCAGTAGTATTGCTTTACACCAATAGCAAACAGGAAGAGAAAGAAATCAAAACAATAATCCCATGCATAATAGCCTATCAAAAGTTAAATATTCAGGAAATAACCCAGTCAATGACCCTAAAAACCTCTACATTGCAAACTTCAAAACACTAAAGAAAGAAATCTCAGAAGATACTAGAAGGCAGAACGTTCTCCCTTGCTCACGGATCAGCAGAATTAATATTGTCAAAATGGCTATACTACCAAAAACAATGTATACATTCAATGCAATCCCCATCAAAATTCTAATGATATATTTCATAGAAATAGGAAAAACAATCCTAAAATGCATATGGAAGCATAAAAGATTGCAGATAGTCAAAACAATCCTAAGCAGCAAAAATAGTGCAAAAGAAGAGGCATCACAATACCTGACTTCAAATTATACTATAGGGCCATAGTCGCAAAACCAGCTTCCTGCTGGCACAAAGGCAGGCATGAAGATCAATGGAAAAGAATAGAAGACCCAGGCACACAACCATGCAACTACAGCTACCTGATCTTAGACAACTGGTCAAAAGCATACATTGAAGAAAAGATAGCCTTTTCAACAAATGGCCCTGCGAACACTGGATATCCATATGTAGAAGAATGAAAGTAGACCTGTACCTCTCAATCTGTACAAGAATCAGCTCAAAATGGATCAGAGACTTCAACATAAAACTGGAAACCTTAAAACGACCAGAAGAAAAGATAGGGAACACACTCCATCACAAAGTTACAGGCAAGTACTTCCATAACAAGACTCCAGTTGCTCAGGAAACTCCACCAAGAATTGACAAATGGGATTACATAAAACTAAAAGCCTTCTGTACAGCAAAGGAAACAATCAAAACGGTAAAGGGATGGCACACAGAATGAGATAAAATCTTTACATCCTATACATCTGACATAGAATTAATTTCTAGAATATGCAAAAAAACTCAAGAAATTAAATGCCAAAGTACCAAATAATCCAATAAATAAGTGGGCAATGGAACTGGACAGTTCTCAAAAGAAGAAATACAAATGACCAATAAACACATGATAAAATGTTCAATATCCCTAGCCATTAGGGAAATGCAAATCAAAACTACACTGAGATTCCATCTCACTCTGATAAGAATGGCCAAGATTAACAAAACAAATATTAACAAATGCTGGTGAGGATGCAGAGAAAAAGGACCTCTTTTACACTGCTGGTGGTAATGTAAATTAGTTCAGTCATTATGAAAATCAATATAGAAGTACCTCAGAAAACTGAAAATATAACTACCATATGATCCAGCCATACCACTTCTAGGAATATATCCAAAAGATCATACCACAGGAACACATGCACTTCCACATTTAATGCAGCACTCTTTATAATCGCAAGGGTATGGAATCAACCAAGATGTCCACCAACAGAGGACTGGATTAAAAAATTGTGCTATATATACACAATGGAGTACTATTCAGCAGTGAAGAAGAATGAAATTGTGTCACATGCAGCAAAGTGGATGGAACTGGAGAATATAATTTTAAATGAAATAACCCAGGCTCAAAAAAAGAAATACCTGCATGTTCTCTCTTGTATGGGGGAACTAAAGCTAACTTAAAGGAAAAAAATTATACATACATACATACATATATACATACATACATACATACATACATGTATATATATACACACACATATATATAAATGTACAATCATACATATCTAAGATTGGAACTACAAGTGGATCCAATATGGAGGAGGGGACTGATAGGAGGAAGTGGGCAACGGGGAAAGGGGCGGGGGACAACGTAGAGGAGTAAAGATGGAGAGAAAAAATGCAAAATACAGGATACAACCCTATGAAAATACAAAAAAGGGGGGAATGGGGGTGCAGGTCAGTGGTATAGAATGCCCTGGGTTCAATCCCTCAGTAGCACAAAAAATAAAAAGTAAATAAAAATTAAAAACATTAAAAAATAAAAAAGAATTATAGATATTTTATGTATATGTGGGCTAATATTCATACATATATTTCCCTAACTCTGTGTGTTGAAAGTGCTTAAACAAGTACCACCCCAGGAGTAACAGGCACATCTAGTACCCAGATCTTATTCCCCAATCATTCTAGAATAAAAGGAACCAGATTCCTTGGAGAAACTGTTGATATTAATTCTGGAGCAAGGAAAATATATGAAGAGCCTGGAGTACTTTGTAAAGCCAGAAAATAAAGAAGTATTCAATAATCAAAAGGATGGGGACATATCAATGGAACTAGAACAATCTGATAATAGTGGACTATAACCCAAAGAATTATATGAGTCAATACCGACAGAAATAAATGATCAAATCATTAATGGGGGAGAAGGGACAAATCTCTTACAGAAGAATTCCATATAACATACGTAGATATTCTTCTCTCTTTGAGGTAGAGCTTAATTCTCCTCTCCTTGAGTGTGGGCAGGTCTTAGTGACTTGCTTCCAAAGAATAGAGTACAAAAAGAGAAACAAACTTTATAAAGGACAAACCTGGCAGATACCATGTCATGTTGATAGAATGTGCCCCATGATATGATCTGAAGAGAAGGGCTGTTCACCTCCTCTTCAAAATCCTAGTATAACCAGAGAAAACAGCAGACAAACCCAAACTGAACCACATTCTTCAAAATAACTGACTAGAAGTGTCTACAAGTTTCAAGGTTATAAAAAACAAGGAAAGATTGAGGAATTGTCACAGATTGTAAGAGATTAAAGAGACACAAAAGCAATATGTGATCTTCAATTAATTTCTGAAAGCAAGAAATGATGTAAGTAGAAAAATTGGTGAAATCTGAATAAAGTCTTTAGGTTAAATTAACAGTATTTTACCAATGGAAATTTCTTAGTTTTGACAAATATACCATGGTTATGTTAACATTTGAGGGAGCTAGGTAAAGGGCTTACAGAAACTCAGTACCATCTTTGTAATTTCTCTGTTAACCTAAAATAATTGAGTTTATTTTGGAAAAAAAAACATAAAAATGTCAGTAGCTTCTTGTCTCATTCAAACGAGAACACAAAGACTATATACCAGTGGCCCGTGAGCCCCTATATTATCTGACTGCACCTCTGCTATTCCTCAGGCCTCATCTACTATGTTTGTTGAATAAATGAATGGATGACCCTCTAAAACAAAGGAAACCAAGTCTAATTAAGGTTCACAACAATCTCAGAAACTACGAAAAAGGCATGTTCCAAAGGCATATCCACCTGCAGCCATAGTCCTGTGCATCCGATCCCATCAGATCTTAGAAGCTAAGCAGCATCAGGCCTGGTTAGTACCTGGATGGGAGACCACCAGGAAATTCCAGATACTGTAGGCTTCGCAGAAGGACCTGGCAACCCCCTCCCAAAAATCAATCCGCCATTAAAAACCCTATGAACAGCAGAGAAGCACTGATAATAGTGTTTCACCTGTTGTACACAGGGTCACTGTGAGTCGGATACCGACTCGACGGCACCTAACAACAACAAGGCTACCTCTGGCCTCAAACTTATGATTTTCCTGCCTCCACCTCTGGAGTCACTGGGATTAGATGAGTGCGCCACCAGGCCTGACTATTCTTTTTTTCCTGTGGTGCTGGGTATTGAACCCAGGGCCTTGCATGTGCTAGGCAAGCTCTCCTCCACTGAGCTGCACCTCAACCCCTAGTATTCTTTTTGATGGCCAAATTATACCCAAATTTGGCCAGCAAAAACACCTGTAAGATAGCTTTTTTTTTTTTTTCTGGTACTGGGGGCTGAACCCAGGGCCTCATGCATACTTTCCAAGAGCTCTGCCACTGAGCTGCACCCACAGACTCTTTTTACTTTTTAAAAGTGATATAGGGTTTCATTAAGTTATGCAGGCTGCCTCTGGCCACAAACCTGTGATCCTCCTGTCTCTACCTCCCATGTCATTGGATTACAGGTGTAAGCCACCATGCCTGGCTCCAAACTAGCTCTTGTGACCTTCTGACATGATCTCATCAGCCTCCTATGAGTATCTGTGATTTTAAAGACTTGTTTATATGACTGTTTAGTTCCTGAAATCCCCATAACATCTGCTCATTTGTTTTAGTGCTTCTTTTTGCAGCAACAGAACATTTTACTTCTTCCATGTGGAACACTCCATTACTTAAAGGTAGATATTATTTGGGTTGTAGCAATTCCATGATACTACTTCACTAACATCAAACAAGTATATAAATCATTAATCTAGAATACTTATATGTTCACTTCATTCCTAATCCTCACACTTAGGGTGTCCATTACACTTATTATTTGATTCCATTTCTGAAAGCTTGCTGAGAGTTTAAAGATTCATTTTTCAAGGTTCCATTTAAATGTTCCCATGTCAAAATGATTGCATCAAAGGGGCCAGGTCATAATTTCACATATACATATATTCTGAAGTAGATTTCATGTACTAGGTTGAAGCCCTTACTACTACTACTACTACAGTAACCACAAAAGTATATGAAATGCTGTGTTAATACTTAACAGTTGAGTTACACCCAGTGTTACTTATTAAAATTATACTAACAATCCTCCAACATTTTCATACAGGTTTTTGGAGTTTATTATAATTTATACATAAAGAACATATGAATGCTGATGTGCCCTCTCTCTAGGGCATATCCAATTAGCATTGTATTTACTATTCATATTTGCTCATACCAGTGAAGAAAAGCCTGATGAACTTTGAGTAAACAATGTCCCTTCCCTAAATATTACTCTGTCGTCTAGAATCAGTTGTTGTTAGGTGCCATCAAGTTGGATCCGACTCATAGTGACCTTATGTCCAACACAACAAAAAACTCCCTGACACTGTGCTATGCCCAGTACTATTGCCAGTGCTTCTCTGTTATTCATAGGATTTTCAATGGCGGATTGTTTTGGAAGTGGATTGTCAGGTTCCTTTCCTAGCCTGCAGCACCTGATATTCCCAGGTGGTCTCCCATCCAAGGACTAACCAGGCCAACTGTACTTAGCTTAGATCAGGCAAGATCAGATGCTAGGGTGTTATGGTTGCAGATCTAGAATCAGTATGCCTTCAAAAACAGATAAGCAGACAGAAACTCTTCAGGAAGGAACCCAAACTTCAGTTCCTCTCTTGCAGACATCTACCCAGAATCTGAAACTTATTGGTGGAATTCATCCATTGGGGAAGTTTTAATTCTACATGGGAAATTAATTGTATTAAATGCATAAAATAATACACCACTTTATACTTCTTTCTTTTTTAGGATGGTCAAGGTGTATCTTTATCAAGTGCTTTGCAACTCTGGGCAGAGAGTATGAAATATTTACCCACTATAGTACAAAGACACAATAATATTAAAATAATAATTAAGATAAAATAATAATAACATGTGACCTTCAAGTACTAAGAACACAGAACAGGTAAAAAACCTAATGCCTAATTTCTAGTCAGTTATATATGACTTCTTGAATGATGTAAAATTTCAACATCTCTACAACAGTAATAGGAAAAATCATAGAACAAATGAGGAAGAGAAAGCAATGTAGAAAAGTGTTAAAAGAAAGAATAAGTTAAACCAGCATATCAAGAAAATAATCACAAACGTATACCAATCCCGAAGGTACCTTTGCTTAGAAGAGGAAGGAAGTCAGATGCTTTTTCCCGAAAAACCCTCTGAGCATCTTCAGCTTTCATGGACACTTCCTTTGTCTGAACTAGGGAAAAATTTTTACCAACCATCTGTGGAAAATAAAATTTGACTTAGATTTTAAAATGAACTTCTGAGACTAAAACAATGTATTTCTATTTGAGCATTTTTTGTATAAAATGCAACACAGCATGCTGATTTTTGTTTTAGTTATGACCCTAATTCAGGACATATGCTGTAACAAATTCTCACATACACAAGATTCCAGATGGGTGCTTCTGGTTAAGAAATAGTACTGTAATGCATACTGTTAAGATACTGTCAAATAAAGCCAGGAATGACCTGCACTGTAGTCCCAGCACTCAGGAGGCTGAAGCAGGAGGATTGTTAGTTCAAGGCCAGCCTTGAGCTACATAAGGAGACCCTGTCTCAAAAAATAAAAAAATAAATAAGGGTTAAATAAATGTGAATTATCCCTTGATTGAAGACATTGTTAATTTTTTCACTGAAACTACCATAATGAAGCTATAGTTTGGTGATGCTGCAACTGTTCAACAAGAGGAGAATAGTCAAGTAAGCTATGGTACATTTACCTGATGAAATATCAATTCATTACATTCATCATAGTTCAATAAATATAACAAAGATATTATAATAAAATAGGAAAATCTTACATAATAATGTTAAATCTTAAAAGGCATTATACAAATTTGTATAGTACAGCACAAATGATAGGTCACATACATAACAATAGAGCAGAGGCAGCCTTTTATAGAGCATTGACTATATACCAGGCAGTTTTATGTGCTTTACATGTATAAAACATTAAACCCTCACATGAGATATGTACTATTACTACTTTCATTGTATAGATGAGATAACTAAGACACAGTGGCTAAGAAACTTACCCAAGGTCATATAGTTATTAAGTAACAGAGATATGATTTGAACTCAATCTGATTGCAGAATAAATAAAATTTAAAAATTGTTGCTAAAAAGACTATTTAAGATACAGTACAATTATGGATGACTTTTAGACTTATTTTTACACTTCTTTATTTCTATAGTTCACTATACTGAGTACATGCTAATTTAAAAAATACCAGTAATTACTAAAGTTAAGTTTAAAAATGCAGTCAAAGCCAGGCATAGTGGCACATGCCTGTAATCCCAGCACTTGGAAGGCTGAAGCAGGAGGATCAACTTTGAGGTCACACTGGGCTACAGAGAGAGTTCTAGGTCATCCTGGGCTACATAGCAAGACTATGTCTCAAAAAAATAATAAAATAAAAGCTGGGCACAATGGCATATGCCTGTAATTCCAGTGACTTATGAAGCACAGGATGAGGATTGGGAGTTCCAGGCCAGACGCAGCCTGTGTAAGTTAGCGAGGCCCTGGTATTAAAATAAAAAGTAAAAAATGGGATGGGAGTGTAGCTTAGTAATAAAGTGCTTGCAAAAGCATACATGTGGCCCTGGGTTCAACCCCTAGTACCAGAAAAAAAAAGTAAAGTCATTCAAACCATTTAAAATTTCTGCAAAGCTTACTGTATTTTTAACAATAAAAAGTAACATTTTTATTTTAAAAATAAAAAGTAGAAACAAACAAGTATCAACCAAGGTACTACCACTCAAAGATGCCATTGCCACATAGGTATACATACTTCTTTTTACCCTCCCAGTTTTCATTTTCCCCCATTATAGAAATAAGACCTGTTCTTTGAAAAATCCATAGAACTACAAAAAAGAAAGGAAAATCCTGTTCTTACTCAACTTCCCAGGAATAACTACAACTGTTAACATTTTAGTACGTACAATATTCTAGACTTTTACATATTTTTAAAAAAATCAGTTACATATATAATATTTTACAATATTTTACTTGCTAGATTGTGGACATTTTCCAGCTATTCTATAAAGCCAGTAGTAATAAGTAACAGTATTTCATTATTGCATACCATACCATCAAATTGGATCAAACTCAAATCCTATTTCAGAACCCTCCTTTAATGCTGCCTCAGTAAAAAGAAACATACATTAAAAATTATAGGAAATTACATGGACATTACTGCCAGATGATGACTATAAAGTTAGTTAAAATATTAGAAACAATTCTAGCTCTGTTTCTAATTTTCTAGAGTATTCATCACCTATCATTTTATAGTTTATCACTTATTAGTATTCATCACTTATCATTTTATAGATATATAAACTGATAAGATTATGGTGATTAACTCAAAATACTATTATCTAAAACAAATAATGAACTACGAAACTATATCTATTGAAGATATTTCTTTTCACAGAAATTCTTCTACATTTAAAGACTTGAAAATATGGTAACTAACCAGCTTAAATTATGAAATACACTTGAATTCAAACTATTTTTACTCTAACTTATCTTGTACGTGTATGTGATACATGTAAGAGATACAAAGACAAGATTTTCTGCCCTCAGAGAACTTCCATTGTTTATAATAAATGATTTCCACTGAAGCTCACAACAGCTTTTAGGTGAGAAAATCAAGCCCCAATAACTTCCCTTGACTCCCTATGGAATGTGCTTTCTGCTTTAACCAGCTTTTATACACTTCCTACCCTCGCAAGTTTTATACTTACTATGTCAAAAAACATTATATGTTTAATTTATAAAAACAATGTGAAATGAAATTTTGTGATACTTCTGGGGTTTAACAAATCCAGAGTTTGCAACCATTTCTAGTCTAAACTGTCCTAATATATTTGTGCTATGAGAAAGACTCGTTTTTTTTAAATCAGAATTTAACACAATATGTAAGTCTTTTGTCTTTCAGCCTATTTTTGTGGTACTAGGGATCAAACTCAAGGCCTTGCACATGCTAGGCAAGCACTCTATACCACTGAGCTACATCCCCAGCCCTTTCAGTGTGTTTTGATACTCTCTTCATGTGTACTTAGCATTTTGTTTTTCTTTCTTATTTTTCTCTTTTATTCTTTAATTCTGGGCTGTCAGAATTACATAAGATAACTCTACACAAAAAGTCCTTAGATTGGAAGGCCCTTGGTTCAGGGCTTCAAGCCTGCAAAAAATTGGATTCAGGTTCAGATGTGGGTTCAATATGTTAAACTTTAGAGGGTTCAGGTTTGGATTTACAATTTCAATCCTATGTGTAGACACATGAATAATTTTTTTCAATATTTAAATAGCTAATAATATAAAAACAAAAACAAAACAATAAAAGTTGAGCCTGAACCCAATTAAAACTCCAAAAATAATTTCCCTGGTAAATAATTATAAAAGGTCATGCTTTACTCTGTAGTATACTGGTATTGTGAGCTTCAGTGGAAATCATTTATTATAAACAATGGAAATTCTCTGAGGGCAGAAAATCTTGTCTATGTATCTCTATCTCCAGCATATACTACATTCCATTATTTCCCAGTTGCAATCAATTATAAGATATATTTAAGATAAGCAAATATGTGGAAAATAAATGTGCATAATCTAATCAATGAAACATGGTAGGAGTGAGGTGCACACAATGCTTACTAAATCCTTACTGAATTGAATCATATTTTTAAATGCTTCCTTGGGAAAGTATTTTGAGGCCCAAGCAACTTGCTTATAGACAACTCTCGTGGGGGGCAGGGAGCATAGGACTCTAACTTGAGGGTTCCCAGTATTTTTAATAGCCAATAAGAAAAGAATGGAAGTTCTCCAGAGTGATGTGTTTCTATCCAGGTGTATGTCTATTTATCTTCTCCCTCTCCTTACCTCATCAATTAGTTTCCTGGCATTTGCAATAGTATAATCACCAGCAAATAATACTACTAAGCATGATTCATCACTGCTCTTCTGTCTCTGACCCCGGGATATTGGAACGATGCTTCTATCGGCCTCTGTGGAAACGCGGACAGCTTTGAGCTCATCAGTAGTAGGTATAGGCACATAGTCCTGAACCACAGCATTTTCTGGAAGGAGGCTCCAGTTGAGCTCTCCTGACACAGGTGTAAAGTCATGAATGTTACTCCATGTGTTATTAAAGATACTTAGTCCTGCATCCTTGAACTGGAAAGCTAATTCAGGGTAGTACCACTGAAAACAGCCAAATTTGATATTTGTGGAAGACTCAATAATGGGTTGAGTGGCACAGCACAGAAAGACTTCCAGCTTTCTACAATCCCGCACACGGAATTGTTGGCAGGCTAATGTGCACTTGCAATCTCTGCAATTCCGGAAGAACACACTGCCTTTCACAGGTCCCAGAAAAATTACGCAGTTAGCACAATCATCGATGGTAATTGTAGCAGAGTGATCAAAAATATAGATGTTACAATTCTCACAGTCTTGAATGAGAAATTGTTGTCCTGCCACTTTCCCAGGTAAGCGACCTACTGTTTCATCCTTCAGTCCACTGAACATGTAGTCTTTTGGATCAATCTGCAGGGACAAAACACAGACCTTGATTATTATTAACATTATTTAAAAAAAAACCAATTAAGTGCCTATGGAGTGCCAGGCACAGTTTTTAGTGCTAAAATATAAGTTCCTAATCTCACTGACTTTGCAACATAGTAAGAAAATAAACAGCCCATTTTTTTTTTGCCCAATGAATAAAAAGGCATGCAGGAGGGGAAAAAAAGAGAAGAAACTGTTAAAGGCTTATGGAAATATCCACTAAATACCATGTGGAGACATTGTCTGGATCCTGTTTCAAACATACCAACTATAGAGATACTTTTCTGAAGTAACTGGGGAATTCATACACACACACAGCATTGTTGTTGTTATCATTGTTTGTTGTTAGGTGCTGTCAAGTTGGGTCTGACTAATAGTGCCCCTATGGATAACAGAACGAGACACTCCCTGACACCATGCCATGCCTGGCACTATATCAGTGCTTATCAGCTGCTCATAGGGTTTTCAATGGTTGATTGTTTCAGGATTCTTTCATGAGTGGGCTGCCAGGTCCTTCTTCCATTTCTGCAGTGCTGGGGATTGAACCCAGGGCTTCAGAAGAGTATATAGAGCAGGACTCTACCAAATGAGGTAAACCCCAGCCTACATACAGCATAGTAGATAATATTAAGAAGTTTTTATTTTAGTAAGTGTGGTAATAGAATTGTGGTTACATGGAGGGAAGGACATTATCTTAAAAATTAAAATGTTTAGAAATTAGTAGCTTAGTATATGGCATTATGGGAGAAGGACATGGCAATCCACTCCCAAAACAATCGGCCATTGAAAATTCTATGAGGGTCGCTATGAGTCAGACCTGACTTGATGGTACCTAACAACAGTATACAACATTATCTACAGGAAGAAAATATGCACCTAGAGGACCTGAGTGTCCAGTTCATTCAGCAACTACAGATCTCACTATAATATAAAACATATGATCTTGGTTAATATATATCCACCTCCCAGGAGATGGATCCACTCTCTCTGCTACCAAATTGCATTTCTGGGCATACAGAACTAAAGGGCAGCCTGTGTGAAACTCTGGTTTGAGCCTTCCTGTGAATTAAAGAAGGGGACACCCTTCCTTATTCACTATTGGTACAATCAACAGGCTTTTAGCCTATTTGGAATCTATAATCAAAAGTTATGGAGTGCAAAGGTCAAGGATATATTTTTAAAAACAGTCATTCTAATAAAAGTGGTTATGGGTTGATGATGTAGTTCAGTGGTAAAGTGTGTGTTTAGCATGTGCGAGGTCCTGGATAAGAGCCCCAGCACTGTACACACACAAAAAAAGAACATACTATTTCAGCTTTCTGGCACTTTTGCTTTTTCTGATAGTCCTGTTTTAAAACTTCTTCTATGGCTGGTTGCCTTGGTGCATGTCTGTAATACCACCTATTCGGGAGGCTGAGGCAGGAAGATCATGAGTTTGAGGCCAGATGCGACCTATGTCAATCAGTGAAACCCTGTTTCAAAATAAAAAAATAAAAAAAGGATTAGGGATGCAGCTCAGTGGCAGACAGCTTGTCCAGAATGCACAAAGCCTTGGGTTCACCTCCCTAGTATAGAAGGGAAAAAAAACGCTAAAACAACTCTAATTTCTTTTTAAAAAATTCTGAAATTAGAAAGAAACCCAAACTGAAATATATTTCTGTATCCTTCCACAAATTGATGTACAGGCCTCAGTTTCTAAACCTCAGCTGATATCTGCAATATGCTATAGAAAATGGAAGAACTTAAAGGCACAAGAATCATATTATGTTGGGACTTGCATCTACAAAGTTGATTCAAACATTTATTGAGCTACTCCTACAGTGTAATTTTTTCAAAAATTTCCATTTCCATCCTTAGATATTCTAAACTATAGTTCATATAATCTTTTAAATTGTACGCCTGGAGTCATTTACATTAGGTTTTTATTTTAACTGAGCTATGAAAATATAATCACTGGGACTAAGGGTATAGGTCAGTGGTAATATGTGTGGTTATCATGCATTAAAGCTCTGGATGTGATCTGCTACAGCATCACACATACACACACACGAGAAAAAAAGAGAAAAGAAGGAAGGAAGGAAGGAAGGAAGGAAGGAAGGAAGGGAGGGAGGGAGGGAGAGGGATGGAGGGAGAGGGAGAGGGAGAGGGAGAGAGAAAGAGAGAGAAAGAGTCAGTAAAAGGCCATTTTAATTTTTTCCAAAAATGACTTTTTAATACTTGAACTGTTGAGAGTATATAAATTTCATACAATACTATTTATTGCACCAGAAACAGGCTCCCATAGATACAGTATATAAAAATTTTATTATTTACAAAGCAAATTGTAATTATCTTAAACATTAGCAAACTAGCTTAAAGTAACTTATTCAGTATTGCCTGATAATTACTGTAGTTATCCAGTTTTATATAAAGTACTAAGGGGAGCACTGGTCTGTAGCATGAGGCAATAAAAGAGGTATTTGTTTTCCAGTCTCAATTTTTTCACCTATGAGCAACATGATCTTTTTTTTTTTTTTTTTTTTTTGCAGTACTGGAGGGTTGAACCCAGGACCTTGTACATGCTAGGCCAGTGCTCTTCCACTAAGCTGCACTCTCAGCTTCTTTTTTATCTTCTATTTTTGAGACAGGGTCTCACTAAGGTGCACAGGCTGCCTCTGGCCTCAAACTCACAATCCTCCTGCTTCAACCTCTGGAGTTGCCAGGATTAAAGACAAGCACCACAGCACCCAGCCTGAGTGACATGATCATGAAAAAGTCACTTTATCTTTCTGGATCTGCAGTCACTCAGCCAACATTTGAATACCCAATATGAGCCAGAACTTGTTTTAGGCACTAAAATGAATATGACCAGCTCTTTTCATGAAGGAAGTAAACACATACCTAAATTAATAATTGAAAACAACCTGACCATGCAAGGAGACCTGCTGAAAATGTTCTGGAAATACAGAAGGATACCTGGGGGTGGGGAGAGTAGACTTCCAGTACAACATAAAGGGATAAGAATAAAGGACTCTCCCTTACTTCCCATGACAGACAAAAGTTACAGAAGGATCAAAGTAAAAATTTTTAGAAAGCAGAAGGAAAACTGGAAGTGGCTTGGTATTACCAGTGATACTAGAATAGTAGTAGGTAGAAATAGGGATGTAGGCAGGAGTTACATTATAAAGCTTGGAAGTTATCTATGGGCAATAGAAGCCACAGAAAGATTTAAATAAACTAATATATTTTAGGAAGATTAATAAGAATAAGGAAATATGGGACAGTCCATGCTAAGAGGCTGATGCAGAAAGGGATGAACTACAGTAGTTAGAAGCGAAGTGGAGGACAGGATGAATTCAAGAAATATTGATGAAGCAGAATCAGCAGATTTGATAACTCAATGGCTGTAAGAGGTAAGGCAGAAGAAAGAGTCAAAAATTATTCTTCTTAGGGAAATGTTAGTTCCCAGTCCAGTGTTTCTAAATTTTTAAAAAATTAGGCTGGATGCCAGGTGCAGTGGCTCATCCCTGTAATCCCAGCAACTTGGGAAGTGGAGGCAGGAGGATTGTGAGTTCAAGGCCAGAGGCAGCCTGCATAATTTAGCAAGACTCTGACTCAAAATGAAAAATAAAAATGGGCTAGGGGTGCAGCCCAGTGATAGAGAACCTGCAAAGTATGTGCAAGGCCCTTAGTTCAAACCCCTAAGTACCACAAAAAATAAGTACATAAATAAATAAACTTTAAAAAATGTACAACCCACATTAGTATATTCTTTGGCACAGCCTAGCACATATATCCACAAGTATGTGTAGGCTGAGGAATGTAATTCAGTGGTAGCGTGCTTGCTTAGCATGTGCAAGGCCCTAGCTTCAATCCCCCCCAAAAAAAGAATAAAATGGTAGGGATAGAGGTATAACTTAGTGGTAGAGTACTTCCCTAACATGTGTGAGGCCCTGGGTTCAATCCCTAGCACTGGAAAAAAAGAAATTATATTACTAGGGACATTCAGTTAGGTTATTATTCAAGATGGCCAACTTCTGAGTAGGAAAATAAAAGAATTTTAGGTATACACAAAGCCTGGCAGAGACACTCCTTTTGATGCCTATCCTGGATCTTTCCTTTTTACATTCTTTTCCCTCTAATACCTGCAGTAAACAGGAGGCGGAGGCTGCCTTCCACTTAGAAAAGCCAGTAGAAAAGGACAGGAATGTATTCATAGAGCAGGCTAATGGGATCTTAACCTAGTCCAGGTGTTAAAGTGGGAAAAAGGAATACGAAAGAGTGGTTTAAGTTGGTTCGGTTTTAGAATTTATAACAAGTAAGGTAAAAACATTCTCTGGTCATTTTCTGCTTGTCCTCTTGACACTAATCCACTTCTCATAGTGGGAGTGGGAAGATCAAAAATGCTACGAATAGGCGTAGGGAAAAGGAACCCAGGTGCAGGCTTGTCTCTACAAAGGCCTGAAGCTAAATGGGCAAGAGGAATCCTCACGTCTGTTTGTGGTTTACCCCTGTACCAGAAATTTCTTAAAACTTGTATATAAAATATGTGTATGTGTTCCTGGGGAATTGATTTGAGGTTCAAGATTCTTGGGCAGGTTATTTTTACCTAAGACACAGATAAGTTTGAATATTTGCAAGTATTTTTATCTGAAAATTAAATAAGTAAAAAAATGCTTAGATAAAAATAAAACATAAAAGTTAATCATTGAATCTGGGTGTGGCAGTGCACACCTGTAATACCAGTGACTCAGGAGGCAGAGGCAGGAGGATCGCAAGTTCCAGACCAGAGGTAGTCTGCGTAATTTAGTGAGACTGTCTCAAAAAAGTAAGAAAGTCAAAAAAAAAAAAAAAGG
>VMDO01018385.1:0-42334 GCA_007922755.1 Pedetes capensis
CAGAACTATTTCTTGATAGCAACAATGAAAACTGGAGACTTGAATGGATGCTTTCATTTGTTAAAAGAAAGTGACTCCTCCTCTAAAACTCCTCGTATAGAATTACCCATCAGTAAAGCCAACCATTTAAGAATAAGGTGTAGATATTTCTAGTGAAATGATAATGAAGGAAATTTTAAAGTACACAGTTTGCCACTTGAATATGGCCAGATGGCACAACTGGGAAAAAAAAAAAAAAGACCTGAACTGACAGTGTCAATAAGTTAGCTATAACTGTCCCTCTATTCTAGAGGCAGAAAGTCTGTTCCTGTTTTTACACAGTGACATTTGAACCAGGTCACCAACAGCCTTTTAGATAAGTGACTTTGGTATTTATTTGCCATGAGGGATCGAGTAAGCAATTAGAGGGTCTTAACCTGAGCAGGAATTTGATCTTTTCTTTGAAAAGAAATAGCTGCCAGGTGTGGTGGCACATGACTGTAATCCCAGCAGTTCGGGAGGCAGAGGCAGGAGGATCGCAAATTCCAGACCAGAGGCAGTCTGGGTAACTTAGTGAGACCCTGTCTCAAGAAGTAAAAACATGGGCTGGGGGTGCAGCTCAGTGGTCCAGCACTTGCAGAGCATGTAAGCGTGAGGCCTGGGTTTAACCCCCAGTACCGGAAATAAAAAAAAAAAAAAAAAGAAGAAGAAAAGAAAGAAAGAAATAGCTATATAATTTACTGTAAAGGAAACACACATAACTGTTCTGTAGTCTAAGAAATAAAATATTTTGAAAATATTTTCATCTATTTTGTAAGTAAGAACTGTATTAGGATAGAAATACTTTCTCACATGCACACACACACACACACAGGCATACACAAAGACTGTTAGGGTTACAAAAACATTAAATCAATTCCTTCACATGCCATGAATATACTTCGTAGGCATACTGAATCTGAAGTTTTTAAAAATAGTTGAAAGAGCAAAATAGTGAGCAGATAAGCAGCATTACATGAATTTACACTTCAACAAAGTCCTGACAATGTTCTCTTTAAAAGTCTTACTGCCAATATAATAATGGAGATCTACTGTAACTTGATGCCTGCAGCCCTACCACTGTAGGGTCCCATCCGGTCAGATCTTGGAAGCTCAGCAAGGTCAGGCCTGGTTAGTACTTGGATAGGAGATTGCCTGGGGAACACCAGGTGCTGTAGGCTTGGGAGAAGGACCCAGCAACCCACTCCCAAAAAACAATCAGCCATTGAAAACCCTATGAATAGCAGAGAAACACTGACAATAGTGTTTCCCCTGTTGTATGTAGGGTCGCTATGAGCCGGACACTGACTGGAGGGAACCTAACAACAACAACAATAACTGATACTATTATGAGTTCTTTCAGATTTCTATGAAATCAATCAGGAGATACATGCATATTATCTGATTAAAGAGATGTATAAGCATCAGATCATCACTTGTGAATAGATTTGAGAGCCAGATAAAGAATCTTTCAAAAGATGGGAGACCCCATGATAAAAATGAGTAACTGGCGGTTGTCTCAATGGGATGAACATTAGCTAGTCTGATTTTACTCAAAATAGTTTTGTTGGCCTCCTGTTGCATGACTAGTCACACTAGTCTACTGGAAACTGAAGGTTTCCTAGTTGAGGGACTGTATGTGCTAAAACTCACATAGTCCCAGGCAACCAGGATAATTTGGTTTACTAGCTCTGTGTCTTCATACAGATCTATAAAAGATACTTCCTTGTTTTAGATTGAATTGTGTGCCCCTAGATTTCATATATTGAAGCTCTAATCCCTAGAGCCTCATAATGTAACTGTTTTTTGGTTTTGTTTTGTTTTGTTTTAGTTAGTAACGTTTAGTATGCAACTTAATAGGCTTCAATATGACATTTCCATACATGTATATCACTGTACAGAAGGACCTAGAAACCCACTCCCCAAAAAACAATCAACCATTGAAAACCCTATGAATAGCAGAGAAGCACTCACCTGTTGTACATGGGGTCACTATGAGTCGGACACTGAGTCGACACAATGAGTCGAGGATACCTAACAATAACAACAACATATCATTGTACATTGTTCATGCCGACCTCCCCCATTACCCTATCATGAGCTCCCTTCCCCCATTGACAGCCTATCTCCCCACCAATGGTCCCCCTTCTACCTGCATGTTGTGTGTGTGTGCATTGCCTTAAGGTCAAAATATGTGATATTTCTCCCGCTACGTAGGCCTCCTTCTATTTTTATGACATATACATTTTAATATTGAATATATATTGAAAGCTAACATCCACATATGAGAGAAAATGTGATGTTTGTTTCTCTGGGTCTGGCTTATTTCAATTAAAATGATAATCTCTAGTTCCATCCATTTTCAAAAAAATACTATAACTTCATCCTTCCTTATGGCTGAATAAAATTCCCTGGTGTGTATATAGCACATTTTCCTTATCTACTCATCTGTTGATGGACACCTAGGTTGATTCTATACCCTGGCTATTCTGAACAGCACTGCAATAAGCATGGATAAGCAGGTATCTCTGTGGCATGTTGACATATTTCTTTGGGTATATATCCAGGAGTGGTATGTTGTTGTTGTTAGGTGCTATTGAGTCATGTCCAACTCTTAGCGACCCTCATAGGGTTTTCAATGACTGATTGTTTCAGGATTGCCTCGGGAGTTGGTTGCCACATCCTTCCCTCATTTTTGTGGTGCTGGGAATTGAACCTGGGACCTCAGAGACTCCCATTCTATAGGCTGTCTCTTCACAATAATCGACCTGAATGAGGGTTTCCTAGAATCCATCACCTTAGTGTTTCGTGTACATGATCTCATTTGACGCTCAGAGCACCATGATGAGGTGGGCATGAACGTCATCACATTTTCCAGACGAAGGAAAAGAGGCTTGGGGTGGTTATGTAGGTTGTTCAGGGTCACACAGTGACTAGGGACAGAATAGGAATTATTTTTTCTATGAAGGGGATAATCGGGCACTGGCTTCCAATTTGAAAGTAGTCCTGGATTTCACAGCCTGAGAGCTTAAGTACTAGGCAATCTTCCCAGAACTGTAGCATCTCTCCCTAAGCACTTGGTACACCTCCATGTAAGCATTGACTGTACTCTGCCTAGCACAGTTTCACGCACTTCTTTTCATTTTGTGAACTTTTTGAAGACAATGACAATAGTGTATAAATATTCATTTAAACTGACAGAAGAGCTGCTAATAGCAGTGAGACCAGTTACAGTCTTCTTTCAAGGTCATTGATTTCTTCATTTCAGTGTGTCTTCATTGCCAAGGAAATAAAATTCTAGATTCCCTGGATGAGGAAGTGTTTTGTTTGTTTGTTTGTTTGCCCTCTTTTGTTAGGTTCAATCTTAGTGATAAAATCTATTGTACAAATCACCCTTGCACTGGCTATTAGATAAAGAGCCATTCTCCCATGCTGCACATTAAGAATAGAGATTGTATCATCTTTTTCTTCTGTAACCACTCTTGCAGCTAATTGAGTGCTCTCGAAAAGACTTGCTAACTATGAAAGCACAAGACAGAAAAAGGTGAGGATTTTAATGGAGGCAAAACAAAATGTCACATATTCTTGAAACTAATGTGTACCCAAATCTAATCTGCACTCAGACTTTGGTGATTCCCCAAAAGGAAAAAAGTTCATAATTCAAATCCACTCCTTTCCTTCAACTGCTCCTTGTCTAAATGCAATAGAAAGCACTGGTAATGTTTCAGTTACCAGCAAGGATGATGAGTGCAATAAATGATAATGATAATAATATTGATATAATAATGATACAATAATGATAATAGTAAATGAAATAATAGATTATTGCATTGTATTATTTTTTGACACATATAGTGGTTGTATAATTTTCCCAAGGATCAACTCTCAACTACAAATCTAATCTGGATGCAATTCTAATTTGCATCGGATTTTCAGCCCTCTAAAACTGTTGATGGGCTGGGGTTTAGCTCAGTTGGTCAAGTGCTGCTCTGTGCTCTGTGAGGACCTGGGTTCGATCCCCAGCACTGCAAAAAAGGGAGAAGGATGTGGCAATCTACTCCCAAAGCAATCCCGGAATAATAAACCACTGAAAACCATATGAGGGTCGCTAAGAGTTGAACTGACTCAACAGCATCTAACAACAACAACAATCTCCCTTTAGCCTACAGAACTGAGTTAGGGTTATTATAATGTAACATATATGTTATTATGCCTGCAGCTGTAGCCCTGTGGCATCCGATCCCGTCAGATCTCGGAAGCTAAGCAGGGTCGGGCCTGGATGGGAGACCGCCTGGGAACACCAGAAGCTGTAGGCTTGGGAGAAGGACCAGGCAACCCCCTCCCAAAAATCAATCTGCCATTGAAAACTCTATGAACAGCAGAGAAGCACTGACAATAGTGTTCCCCTATTGTACAAAGGGTCGCTATGAGTCGGATACCGACTTGACTTGACGGCACCTAACAACAACAACATGTTATTATTGTATACATACATAATATAACTTGTATGTTGTAACACATTTATACAATGTATATAATATAAAACAAAACATAAAGCTATATTTTTATGAGCTGTAATAGTGTGCTTATTGTTCCGGTAAAGAAACTGAAACTCAAATAAACTAGGACTTGGCAAAAGTTTCACAGATAATTCAAGAGAAAGTCAGGACTCCAACTCAAGCCTGATTTCAAGTCTAGTGAGGTCTTTCCATTTCATTTTGGCTTCTATAGCTAAAAGCTGTGACCTATGCATTTCTAAGCATATTGAGGTAGCTTCATGATCTGAAGCAGGTATCCTTTATGTTGTTGCTGTTGCTGTTGCTTATTAGGTACCGTCGAATCAGGTCTGAGTCATAGCAACTCTATATACAACAGACTAAAACACCACTCCCTGACACTATGCCATTCCCGGCACTATGTCAATGATTCTCTGCTACTCAGAGGGTTTCCAATGGCTGATTGTTTAGGGAGTTGGCTGCTGGGTCCTTCTCCCATTTTTTTGCTGTGCTGGATATCGAATCCAGGGCTTCAGAGTACACACAGCAAGCACTCTCCCAACTGAGCTAAACTCCAGCCCTGTATCCTTTATAGAAATACAATTCATTCCTGTTCTGTTCTCAACATGGATGTTAGAGTTTGCAAGGCTCAGGATTATTTGTCTGTATTTGTGAATCCCCTTAACACTATAATTTTTTACTCTCAATGTATATACTACACAGATCTCAACCTCAGAATTCTCTGTACTCCATTTCCAACTCTTGCCTTCATGAGAGGGGAAATTCTTGGGATTTCAGAAATTTGGTGACAAACATAACCTGCCTTTTCTACAATATTGATGACTGAGCTTCTACATCTAGGCATTTTTTTTTCTCAGTAGCCTGATAACGGCAAAAACCTTCTGACATCTTAGAGTAGATGAATTTGTTAGAAACTTTCCTGAAGGTAGGTTTGTATAGAGTGTAGAGAAAATGTTGAGCATCAAAGTAGGGACATGAGACAGTTAACAGGTGAGCCAAGAAAGGCAAACTAGAGACTTTTATAGCTTTGTCTGCTGTGTTGCCATGAATTGCAGCTCCAAAAAAGATATGTTCAAGTTCTCACCGCAACATCTATGAGCTTGATCACATTTGGAAATAGAGGTTTTGCAGATGTAATCAAGTTAAGAGGCAGTTAGAGTCTACATGAAAATAGACTGTAAATCCAATGACTAGTTTCTTTTATTTATTTTATTTTAGTATTATTACTTTTTTTGTCTTCTATAGCTAAGATGTTATTATTGATCTATAGGTCAATATAGATCTAGTCTATATGAGTCCTCTGAATTCTAGCTGTTCACATAGCCTCTAGGAGCTAAACAAAATCTTGAAGGGAGATTGTTGGGCTATCCCACTGTCACCACAAAGGCTCACCCAATACCCAACGTAGTACTAGGAGTTAGTACTAGGAGTTGAACTCAGGGCCTTGCACTTACTAAACAAGTGCTCTACCACAGAGCTGCACTCCTAGCCTCTTTTTTATTTTCTATTTTGAGACAGAGTCTTGCTATGTTGCACAGGTTGCCTCTGGCTTCTCACTGCTCCTGCCTCAGGCTCCCCGGTCACTGGGATTACAAATATATGCCACAGCACTCAATAACTAGTTTCTTAAGAGAAAGAAGAGAGAGATTTGGATCTGGAGAAACAGAGGAAGCACAGAGAAGAAGGCCACATAACTAGAGGCACAAACTAGAAGGATGTAGCCAAGCCAAAGAATGACAAGTTTTCCTAGAGCCACCAGAAGCTGGGAAGAGGCAAAGGATTTTTCCCTGGAGCCTTCAGAGGGAGCACGACCTTGATAGCATCTTGACTTCAGACTTCTAACCTCCAGAGCTGTGACATAATAAACTTCTGCTGTTTTAAGGCACTCAGCTTGTGGTAGTTTGTTACCACAGACATAGGAAACTCCTACCTCTGCTTAACACCTCACCCTCAGTTTTAAGTATAGTACAATCTATGGGATCATTTTGAGTTTGAAATTTAATTTTTTTCACTAATTCATACCCTTCAACATTTGTTTCCCAAATATGTCATACAGGTTCTACTCCTGCAACAATCCTATCTATATTCCTTTTGGCAACAGGCTGCCATACTGTATTAGTCTGCTGTTGTCACTGTAGCAGAAAAACTAACCCAAGCAAACTCATGGGGGAAGAAGATTATTGGGAGCTCACAGTTAAAGAATCAGTTCTTATTGGTAGTACAGCAGGCATGGTGGGGGCACAGAAAAGAAAGATCCATTTGGATCTACAATGTCTCCTAAAAGTCACGTTGTTTAGTCCCCAGCTGATGGCACTGACCTGGTGATAGGCAGGTTAGCTTAGGCATTAGCAGGCAAGTTATAGTAAAAAGGAGGATTAAAAAATGACTCCTGCCTTTCTGCCGTGATGAATGAAGTCACGTGAGTCTCTAAGGACATTGGAAGGGCATTGTCTAATGGGTCCCACACCTTATCCAAGCCATTGAGCCATTTACAAAACAAAGACCTTAGGCTCACATCGCACTAGATGTCCAGAGGTGGGTGCCCAGGGCTGAAGCCACACTGGGCGTGGCCTAATTTGACTAAAACTAGAGGGCACATGCATCCAGGCTCTCCTTTTCTCTCTTCTCCCACTCCCTCTCTTGCTTCCTCTCTGCTTCCCGCCTTCCCCTCTTCTCTCACTTCTTTCTTCAGCAACTACGTGAACATCTCTCTATCCTGCCATCCTCTCTATCCAAGGCATCTGTCCTCCTAAGGCCCACTTAACTCTCCTGTTCTCTCTGGCTTCTTTGCCTTCCCCTGGGGAATGGAAATATCCTAATGCCAAATCACCCTCGAACAGAGTTTTCCAATTTCCTTTCCAGGTTTACCAAGTTTCCCCAGGTGCCTCAGTTTCCCCTGTAATTACTTCTTAAAAGTGTACTATCTTTAATAAATCTTATCTATACTCTCTACTGGGGCTGGGATTTAGCTCAGTTGGTAGAGCGCTGCGCTGCAGTCTCTGAGGTCCCGAGTTCAATTTCCAGCACCGCAAAAATGGGAGAAGGACCTGGCAATCCACTCCCAAGTCAATCCCAAAACAGTCTGCCATTGAAAACACTATGAGGGTCGCTATGAGTCGGATGCCGACTCGACGGCACCTAACAACAACAACAACATACTCTCTACTATAACTTCTGTGTCAGGTATAAATTCTTTCATAAGTCCAATACAAGGACTCAGGTTTTGCTGCCAGATATCCAGACTCAAGCTCCCTGGTGTCTCCCTGAAAATACTGGGAGATTGTGAAACTTCTGGAGGAGGATCTAGCTTGGTGGGAAGCGAGTCACTGGGGGCGAGCCTTTGGAGGTTTTTATTCCAGACCTGTGCCCATTCTCTCTCGCTCTCTCGCTCTCTCGCTCTCTCTGTCTCTCTCTCTGCATCCTGCTCATTAGCATATGAGGTTGTCTGCCATGGACCCTGCTCCCTGCTGCCACCATTGCCTGCCTGTGCTAATTCTCTGTGAGTTCTCAATAAATCTCTTTCCTCGTTAAGTTTGTTGTAGTTGGTTTTTCTGCTAGTGACAACAGCTAACTAACACACATACCTACAGAATGGAAAGTGTGCATACTCAGTAGCCCAAAAAGGGCTGGCAACCCCTTGCATGAGGTTATTTCACAGGAGTTTGCAAATTTTATATTGATATCAGCAGCAAAAGTCAGTTTATATAAGGTACATTGTTGTTGTTGTTAGGTGCCATCAAGTCAGTATCTGACTCATAGCAAGTCCCTGCGGACAACAGGCAAAACACTATTGTCAGTGCTTCTCTGCTATTCATAGGGTTTTCAATGGCAGACTGATTTTTGGGAGTGGGTTGCTGAGTCCCTCTCCCAAGCCTACAGCACCTGATGTTCCCAGGCGGTCTCCCACCCAAGTACTAACCAGGCCCCACCCTACTTAGCTTCCGATATGGGACGCGTTGGGAAGCCACAGGGCTACGGCTGCAGCCATAAGGTACATATCAAGGTAGTAAACATATAATAGTGGCACAATCTCTGATAATTACATTTTGTTTTTGTTAGGTGCCGTCGAGTTGGTACCCAACTCATAGTGACCCTCATAGGGTTTTCAATGGCTGACTGTTTCAGGACTGTCTTGGGAGTGGATTGCCAGGCCCTTCTCCCATTTTTGCGGTGCTGGGAATTGAACTTGGGACCTCAGAGACTGCAGCGCAGCGCTCTACCAACTGAGCTAAATCCCAGCACCGATAATTACATAGAATTTCTAAAATGGTCATTGTGTTCAATCTACATGAGTCCTCTGAATTCTAGCTATTCACACGGCCTCTGGGAGCTAAACAAAAGCTTGCAGGGAGATTGTTGGGCTATCCCACCGTCACCGCAAAGGCTCACCCAATACCCAACGTAACGGATCTTTGTTCCTTTACCAACATTCCACCGAGAAGGGCTATGTAACCTTTCCCGACAGGGGGACAGGGAGTGGGCGTGACAGGCCTGCAAACATGCTATGGGCAGTCCCTGTACGATAGCGATGCCACTTGGCGATTACCTGATCCCTGATGTTTCAAAGTTATATTCACACTCAAACTCAGTAGGGAAATACTAAGCTCTAAAATATCTAACAACTCAAAACTTTCTTGTGGAGCCAACCCACCCAGGGTATCCCCAGCCTACACCTGGTACAGTGCCCAACACGTGAAGCAGCTCAAAGACCAGGGAATGGTCAACATGGGGTGGGGGAGGGTTTGTGGGTGCTACTAGTGGACTCTCCAGGAAAAAAAAGAAAAAAAGAAAAGAAAAAACTCCTCTTGGCCAGATGAAGAGATGAAGACTTTATGACCTGTGAACAAAACCATCGCTGCTATGATCGCAATAATCATACCCACAGCAATTATCTTAAAGGCCCGAAAATGCCCTGCAGATGAAAGTTCCGAGTCGCTGTAGCACACCCAGACTCAGGACCACATCGAACTCCAGAAGCTCACACTTCCCTAGGCAGGAGTCAGCCGGGACACTGACATTCCCGTCTAATCTGTGAGGAGGTTTGGGTGTCAATGACACACCGACATGGAACATACAGATGGGATTTATTTTTATAGCCGGCCGGTTTGGACCCATGCCCACCCTTCATCCCCTCCAGCTGCTCAGGCTGCCCTCGGGGGCTGGGGGCCGCCTGCTTCCCGCACCGCCCCGCTGGCCCCCGCAGGCGCTTCCTGGGGGCGTCCACACCAGGCCCTGGAGCTCCCCATCCAGGCCGGAGCCGCGCAGCCCGGCCGAGGGGCGCCGGCGAGGCGGGCTGCCCGGCCCGGCCGGGGGCGCGCGGGCTTCCCCCACCCCCCGGCGGCGACCCCACCTCCCGCCCCCGCTGCGCGTGTGCGCGCGGTGTCCGTCCGTCCGTCTGCCCTCTCGACGTCAGTGGGAATTTCCAGCCAGGAAGTGAGAGAGTGAGCGAGCGCGGAGGAGAGAGCAGCTCCCCGCGGGCGCGCAGGAAGAGGAGGTTTCGCCACCGCGGCCGGCGACGCGCTGACAGCTCCGGCCTCCCCGCGTCGGCCTGCGCCCCGCGCCCGCGCCCGCGCCCGGCTTGGCCGGAGCCCGGCGCCAGGAAGGCGGCCCCGCCGGCCCCGTGCCGGCCATGGCGCGCCGCTGACCCGGACCCGCGCCCGCCCGTCCGTCTGCCCGCCCGGCCCGGCCCGGCCGCCGCCGCCTCTTCCTTCCCGGCCCGCAGGAGGCCGCGCGCAGGGTAAGAAGCCCAGAAGCCCGAGCCCGCGGGGGAGCGGGCGCCGCCCTCCCGCGCGGCCCGGCGCCGCTGCCCCTGACCCACGGGCTCGGCCGGAGGAGGTGACAGCGCCGGGAGGCCGGGGAGGGCGGCGGGAACGCGCATCTGGACCTCCCGGTACAGGGCCGCGGCCTCTCGGAGGCCACCTCCCCGCCTAGGGAGCTCGGGCGAACTTTCTCGCATCCGCGCCCAAGCCGCGGCTCGAGGTGGGGGTTCCGGGGGGGGGGCGGGTTGTGCTGCGGCGTGGGGAGAAGGGAAGGTGGTTGGTGCAGTGCAGAACCAGATTTCACCTAAGGGCGTCCCTTAAAATGAAAGCAGAAGTGCCTGTCACCCCGCTCTGCCGGGAAAGCCTTTCCCGACTCCCCCGAATGGAACGGGAGAGCGGAGTCCTGCCTCTCCTACTTCTAGAAGAATCCCCCACTTCACTCCCCAGTATCGCCCCCTTTCACCCGCGCGCGCGGAACATAATACATTCACCTGCTAGAAGACCAACACATTGATTAAAAAAAAAAAAAAAAAAAAAAACTAAGGAGGGCCTGATATGGATCCTCCAGGGCCTGGCATTTGAGAGAGAAATCACCTACTTATAGCACCTTTTAAACACTTGATTACATAAAACTGTTGGACGATGGCACCATGCATGGTCCATGACCTCTAACACAAAAATGATAATATAAAGAAAGCATGTCCTAAATATAAATTTTCTTATGGTCTTTGAAGTACATACCGTTGGAGATATTGGTCCTATATGAAACAGAAATGGGATTTTATGACAAAGGATTTGATCAATTAAGATTTAGGCTATTTTATAATGGACTTTGTTAAATAAAGCTTAACATTGTGACTTATGAAATAGCCAGATTTAACTTAAAAATTTTGCTATAAAGCTCATAATTGAGAAATCATTATGGTATTACTAAAAGGTTTAATAGCCACGACATCAAAATACTCTTGTACAGACTGCTGATCTTTACTAAATACTGAAGCTTGGGATCAAAGTGTTTAATAATTAGCTTTCTAGCAGAATTCTTCAATTGAATATTCTTGATAGTTTAAACAGCCTTCATATCATTTAATACTTCAAAAGGGAAATTTGATTAAAACAAAGCCCTTAACTGAAGTATGTTGTTTTCCTGTTTTTAATATTGTGCTTTCTAGAGATGAATGCTTTTAACATTGATGCACTAAAAATTATGTAAATAATTTACAGCAAGGTTTGAACTACAGATTGAACAGCTCATGAACGTGAGAAGACAGAAAATAGATTTATTTTCTTATTATGTTTATCATTAAACTGAATTGCTAAAAATCAAAAGAACACATATAATAAATGAAAACATGAAGTCTCCTTACACTAATCATCCATATCCATATACCTGCAAAATGTCTTCCTGGTTTGCAGCCTACTGAACAAACTTGAACACAAAGGGAGACTCATTATATGTAGATTTAATGCTGGGACTGAAATACTACTTGCCATGAAAAGTAAACCACTTCAAACCTGAAAGCCTTAAACAAATAAATAAATAAATCCGAGTAAAGGTTGGTGGCAATTTGACAATGTAATTGTTTGGAAATTTCAAGGTTTTTTTGGTTTTGGTTTTATTTATGTTTTCTCTTTTTTGCAGTACTGGGGTGTTGAACCCAGCACCTTACGTGTGCTTTGCAAATGCTCTACCACTGAGCTACATCCTCAGCCCATTTTTTACTTTTATTTTGAGACAATTTCTATGTAATGCACATTGCCTCTAGCCTTGAACTTGTGATCCTCCTGCCTCAGCTTCCCCAGTCACAGGAATTACAGGTGTGCACCACCACACACGGCTGATATTTCAGTTTTAGATTGTGTGCTGCAGGTGGAAACCACTTGAGCTGAGTAAATGTCCCTGTTTTTCAAATCCAGTTAGTAAATACTGGAGTATACATACAAAAATAGTTCCCCTTTGTAAGCACTGCTTTGATCTTTGCACTTCCTTTTTTACTTCTCCCTCTTAACATCTTTTATGATGGCTGAATTGTAGTTGGTTAAAGCTCCGTTAGTTTGAAATAGGCAGAATTTTAGATTTAGTGATCATGTTCCTTACTTTGTTCTTACCATTGTTCCTGGAAACAAATTGACACTAGTTTGAGAAACTAGTATTTCTGCAGGCTGTTTTTATTACTGCTTTTAGATTTCCAGATAATTGATGAAGTAAGCTACTGCTTTGACTTTCAGGGATTGCTCATTGTGGTAGATAGGATCTCTAGATAAGAAATTGGCAGCTATGTGGATCTTGGACTATCACCCAGTCAGCAAGCCCTTATTTTTTACCTAATTTATGAGAGGTATTCCCCTGTACAAAAGAGGTGAAAGTTCTGGCTTCTGGGGGGAAGTGGTTACTTCATAACCTTCAATTAGTTCGAACTTGGGGAAAGAAAGCAAGGTAGTTGACATTTTAAAATAATAGGTTAAAATAATCGTATCTGATTTGCCGTATGGATTTTTGTTGTTATTGTTTTGCAGTGCTAGGGATTGAACCCAGGCCCTCATGCATGCTTTACCTCTGAGCTACATCCTCAGCCCTACCATTTGGATTTTTTATAATGTGTTCAAAACATCATTCTTTTTGTCTTCGGAACTCACAAGTAAATGTGCTGTTCTGAGCATGATGATGACTAGAGTAGGAAGTATATCTGGAATGTGGATGATTTCACCCTTAGAGTAAATATGCAGATTATGTTCTTCTACTCTACAGTTTGAATAGGACTCCTGTTAGTAGAGATGGATGTGTATGAACCAATGGCTATGCAGGATTTCTCATTAATTTGTCTTATTTTTAGTGGGAGATTGTTTAGTTTGGGAGTGGGTTTCTAGGTCCCTCTCCCAAGCCTACAGTGCCTGGTGTTCCCAGGTGGTCTCTGATCCAAGTATTAACCAGGCTCGACCCTGCTTAGCTTCCAAGATCTGACGGGATTGGACACCACAGTGGTACAGCTGCAGGCTTTATATAAAATAGTGAGATTGTTATATTAGAAGAAGACAGGGCCCAGCACAGTGGCACATGCCTGTGATCGCAATGACTCAGGAGGCTGAGGTAGGAGGATTGTGAATTTGAAGCCAGGCACAGCCTGTGTAATTTAGTGAGACCCTGTCTCAAGATAAAAAAAAAAAAAAAAAAAATGAAAAAGGAATTGGGGGTGCCTCTCAGTGGTAGAGTGCTTGCAAAATATGCGCAAGTCCTTGGGTTCAGCCCTCCAGTACCTCAAAATTTTTTTTAAAAAAAAGGAAGGTAGAGAGGAGAATAAAATTTTAGTGCTGGAGGACACTTTAAAATCTTCTGTTCCTGCATCTACATTTATATCTGATCAGGGCTAACCGAGGTCTACAATAGTAGGCTTGAACATAAAAGAGATCATGTGCATGGCACAGCGTCTGGGAGTGTTTGGTTCTGTTGTACATAGGGTCACTATGAGTTGGACTCAACTCAATGGCACCTAACAACAACAGCAATCTTGGTGACCAGTAAACCACACTGGAGAAAATTATACTGCTTTCTGGGGATTATGATTTGTGCTCTTGCACTTCTCACAAGTACTGAACTCATTTGTAGCGTTCTTGTAGGTGTGCAGGTAAATCATTAGGAGTATATTTATGTCCCTTTGCCTGCAGCCGTAGCCCTGTGGCATCCGATCCCGTCAGATCTTGGAAGCTAAGTAGGGTCGGGCCTGATTAGTACCTGGATGGGAGACTGCCTGGGAATACCAGGTGCTGTAGGTTTAGGAGAAAGACCCAGCAGCCCACTCCCAAAAATCAATCTGCCATTGAAAACCCTATGAATAGCAGAGAAGCACTGACAATAGTGTTTCGCCTGTTGTATGCAGGGTCACTATGAGTTGGATACTGACTCAAAGGCACCTAAGAACAACAACATATATCCCTTTGAATTGACTCTGCCACTACTTAGGACACTGGAAGGCTTTAAATAATTAGAGGCATTGAGCCTCAGGGAGGAGTGTGTGTGTGTGTGTGTGTGTGTGTGTGTGTGTGTGAGAGAGAGAGAGAGAGAGAGAGAGGATTAATATTTAAAACCACATATTTGGTAGAGTTAATAGTTCCTTGTATTCTTTCCTTAAGTATACAATGTCTTACTATTAGATTAAAAAAAGAAGAAACGAAAAAGTAGTACTATTCTGTTTGTGATGAAGTTGCTTCATACCTTTAGTCTATACTGTGGTAGAGGGCATTATTAGATGCAAGTTGTTGGACTGTCTTTCTCATATCCAGATGAGATTGGTAGACCTGACCTTGAACATCAATCGAGAGTTTAGAAAATAAGTTATGAAATAAGCCTGCATTGCTTCACTACAAAGAATGTAAAGCCTGACAGTTTTACATAAAAGGAGTACAACATATGATTTCTTAAAGATTATAGGAATCTCATGAGTAGAGATTATGGAAGAAAATAAATACTTGCTTAGAGTATTAATCATAAATATTGTATTTTAAAATTTAAAAATAAATCTATTAAATTCTTATGTTTTGTGCAGTAACTAACAAATTTAATTATCAGTAATACAAGTTTCATATGCTTTGTTTCCTGTTTTTATTATCCATTACAAATTGACTTCTTACTTTTTTGGGTGGGGGAGTTGTGGTAGTAATTGAACCCAGGATCTAGCCCATGCTGGGCAAACATTCTACCACTGAACTATATTCCCAGCCCTGGCTTTTTACTTTCCATTTATCTTTTACCATTAGGTCAAAAACCTAATTGCCAGCTTTTATTTGGATCCATACTGTCAACAGATATCAATAGATTTTAAATTATCTATATCTCCTAGATGGGAGAAGGTTGGGGCAATCCCCTCTCGAGGCGAAGGAATCCCTAAATAATCAGCCATTGAAAACCCTGTAAGGGTCGCTCTGAGTCAGACATGATTTGACAGCACTTAACAACAACACAACATAGTTCCTATTTCTTTAACCCTTTGACTACCATTTGCAAATCAAATGACAATAAGTATTTTATTTCCAGAAAGTCTTTACTACAATGAACAAAGCAGGAACATTATTAGCAAAATAATTGGGATGCATAATATGACTTTGCAAAATTCTTTTTTCCACCAGTTTCTTGATTTTCTTTCAAATTTATACACGCTCACTTTATGGCATATGTTTCCTGTTGGTAGTCAAAGGTTTAAACTGAAAACAACTTTGAATTTTCAAGAAATATGTACATAGTCTACATAGCTCATCTTTTAGAAGATCCTAGAATTATAAAAAAAAAAATGAAATAAGAAAGAAAAAGCTACTCAAAAGACAGGTGTGGTGGCATTTCTATAATACTAGCACTGGGCAGCGGGGCAATGGCACTGAGGCAGGATCACTGTGAGTTCGATGCCAACCTGGGCTACTTAGTGAATTCAAGGCCAGTCTGGACTACATAGTGAGACCCTGTCTCAAGAAAAAAAGAAAAAAAGAAAAAGAAACTAAGCCATTTGAAAGAATCAAATTCTATAGCTCCAGCTAAAAAGAAATAATATCTATTCTATATGAAAAGAAATACCTGGTGCTTAGCACTGTGTCTGTTGGTACATAGTAGATGATAACTGTTGGATGGGTGAATGACATTAAGTTGTTTTTTGTTTTGTTTTTTAAATGAGCAGGTTTTTCCCATAGGAAACAAAAGTTGCATTCTTTTGCTTTCCCTTCTGGTAAGAAAGAAGCCAAAAAACACAGTTCTTGCTTCATAGATGTGATACTATCTTCTAAAGTGCACTTGCAGTTTAATTAGAATAAGTAAATTATTAAAAAGCACCTACTGCCTTCCAAAAGGGAAGCATTTCACTTTGAAACGGGATTTTGTGAACTGGAAAAGTGCCTGTAGTGTCAAAGTTCTAGAGATGTGTCAAGCAAGATAAGTCATCAAAATGATAAACGGTACTTGTACATGTAAAAAGTGTACCTTTTTGGCAAAGTTAGAATTTCTTTAAACTCCATAGAAACTATAATTCTAATACTAATATCCCCTCAAAAGGAAACAATGCTCTGCTTTCTAGTCCAGGTTTGTTAATACCTCTCTATGTGGATTGGCCCCAAAGTAAAAGCAAATTGTGTTGTGTCCTCCAGAGTGAATATTTGTCACCCATAAACCTGTGACTCTTCCAGGTTACTAAATGGGAAACCTTGGAAACCCATAGCAGTTTGCAGCGTTGACAGTACTTTCCACTTTTATATTTTAATGATCTTCCAAGAGTGTAAAACCTGGGGACTCCTCCTTGGCCAGATTCATTTAGGTTTTCTCAGCTGTAGCATTTTCAGAAAACTGACCTTGAAATTCTACATCTGACCACTTATCCTTTGTGGCCACAATTTCTGAAATGAAATATACCCTCCAGACCAGCAAGTTACCCACATTTCCCTTTCTAGTGTCGTTGTTCCCTAGGAGCCCTAAGACCATCTTTGTGGGAAAACAGAACCACTGCTCAGTTCAGGCCACTCTCCTTTACTACCTGCTTAATTCTTGGTCTGACCCCATCCTCTCTTCATGTCACTCCCAAACATCTAAGTTAATAATTTTAGAAATTGCTATATGTGCGTTCATATATAATCTTTTCTGTTGTTGCCAGCAAACTGAGAAAGAAATGAAATGCTTCCCTATATAACAAGTGCACTGTAAAGCCGTCAAAGCTGAAAAGTTCCCTGAAGGTGAACAGCAGCCGCATTTGTCAGTGAAGATAAGACAGTGATCCAAGTACTCGGCCTCTGGCTTCCCTAGGACGTGGCTACCAGAGAATGAGGAATTTTGCTGTGTTCCATTCCATTAGCAGTTCAGTCTGCAGCTTCTGGGGATAAACACAACACACAAAGCTATGGTTTTGTCCTAATCCACACATAGGCAATTCATACATTTCCGATTGGACTTATTAAAATTATTCATTTTGTCTTTGATGTGAATCTTTTTGGTTAAACAAGGTCCACTAGAGTTTCTAGGATGGATTTGCCTTTTGGTAACTTGAAGTAAAGAAAGAACAGGACCTATGTCAAGTGGAGCACACCTGTAGAAAAAGTTTCACAAGCTAAGAAATAATTTGATTGTTTGAATGGGTTTTATTTGTTAAAACAGTGGTTATTACAAAAAGCTAATTACTTATTTTATATGCTGTGATCTGAACCAAATATATTCTGGGTTTTGGTTTCAGGGCCTACTGACCATTTATCCTAGGTCTCACTTCTAACAGGCACTAAGTGTGCAGAGAAGAAAAAGAAGTGACGGCAGGCTCCCTCATCAGTCCACGGATTTGCTGGGTCTCTGCCCAAGCCTGCAATTCATTCAAATAGCGAAAATAAATTACTTAATCAGCTTAGAAAATTTGCCTTCTAGGACAAGAATTTTAGGAATGAGAAAATGACTAGTTTGGGATGTTTTGACACAAATTCCTAACTCTAGTTTTATTAATATTTGAAGAAGTTCTTTAGCTACCAATTCTTAAGCATAGGTTTATTTTATAGGGGTTAACATTTGTTGGTGTTTGACCATTAAGATTAGATTTATAAACTTCAGTGTCCTTTTCTTTTTAAATGAGGCGTGAGCATGGTGGTGAGGGCAAAGAACAGGAATCCTTTACAATTTAACAGCATCTAATATAATACTCTATGGGAGAAGGATGTGGCAATCCACTTCTGTGGCAATCCCAAAACAATCAGCCATTGAAAGCCCTATAAGGGGCACTGAGTCCTATACAACTCGATAGCACCTAACAACAACAACAACAACAACAATAGTATAATACTCTACATATGGCATAAGTACTTTAATGAATTAGAAAATTAAAAATGAAGATGAATGGAAGAATGGAAGAAATCTAGACCACCATTCATCCAGAGAAAATTTAAAATAGAAAGGAAGAAATGAAGATTAAGAATAAAAATTAAGTCAAACTTAATTTTGCTCTGTTGAATATTCAGGAAAGTACTTAAGGGGATTTATAAAACCAGTAGTTTATGTAAAATCAAAACTGAAAATGAATATTAAATCTAGGAAGTAGGCAAGATTTTTAAAAAATGCATTAAACTTTTTTTTTCCTAGTACTTGGGGGCTGAACCCAGCACCTGTGTCTACTTTGCATGTGCTCTACCACTGAACTCCAGCCCTTTTTATTTTTTATCTTGAGATAGGTCTTGCTAAGTTGCACAGGCTGCCTTTGGCTTGGAACTTGTGATCTTTCTGTGTCTGCCTCCCGAATCACTAGGATTTTAGGTGTGCACCACTGTGCCCTGCTCAAAGTGCTCATGTCAAACCAACCAGAAAGCCTGGGGAAAGACTTGGGAGGAGATGGATTACAGTGAGCCAAGAATATAGATACCTCCATAACCTATTCACTTAATTCATTCACTTATTATGCTGCTAACACATATGAAGGCATGCAGGTATTACATCTGTATAGGCATGTGTGTGTGTGTTATCAACCCCCAGTCTTGAAAAATTAAGTCAAAAAACGGACTATGCAAGCCTAAATGAAGCTTTACAAAGTTAAGTCTCCAGTGTGAGAATAATGTAGAAAATGCATGCAAATTCCAGAGAAAAGGATAAATTACATATCTCATGGTTGAGGAAGGGAGAGATCACACAGTGAAAGAAGTACAGTGGTCGCCTGTAAAAAGGATTTTTTGGAGGCATCTCATGGCAGTTTTGGAAACTGAAATCGAGAACAATAGAGCTGGGAATGTAGCTCAGGGGCAGAGTACTTACCTAGCATACTCAGAACCCAAGGTTTAATTCCCAGCACTGGTGACAAGAAATGGACATTTCCCTTACATTCTAAAAGCTTGTTAGAAATCTGTTGGGATTAAGTGAAACCCAGTACCCCTGAGAAACACAAATCAAAAGCTTGGTATCTGACAACAATTCAGTATATTTGCTTGCTCTCATTTATGGTTTCTTTCCATGTGTTTCCACTGATTTTTCCCATTGAATATATTTAGCTAAATTTAACAAGCATACAGAACCTTTTAAGTATTTCCTGATTATTTTAAAACAGTATATTATCAGACATTTACCCTGCAATTATGATTCTTTTTTATGATGGCTGGAGAAAGTATCTTGTTTCTCTTAGAAAGTTGACTGTAATAGCCAAGTCAGAGTTCATCCAAGTTGTTCAGAGAGGCAGTTTAATCCTGTGTTGAAATAGATAGATGATGTTTTGGATAATTGTGCTGTATTTACTAAATATCTGTTAAGCTGAAGGTGTCCAGCCCTTCAAAGCAAGCCATAGGGAAGAGCATCATTACTGAGGCACCTCAGTATCTTCACACAGATGTCCCCATCAGTATACCAGTATGACGTTTCTCTGTCATCACTCCCCACACTGCCCCCCAGCCCACAGTGAGTGGATCAGTAGGTTTCCCACATGAGCAAGCTAGGAGCCCTTCCTTCTCAACACTCACCATCTCCTCAGTCAGTCTCCTCAACTCCAGAGTCCATCCCTTCCTGGTTGAACTTCTAGCTTTTACTTCTGCCTTCTCTCCTAATGACTTACCTCCCACTTCTAGTCCAACTTCCATTCCAGCATAATAGTTTTCTTAAGTGCAAATTTGACCATGCCCTTCTCTTTACATTTCTCAAGGAAATCTCATTTGACTTCATCAGCTGATCTCTGCACATCTCACCTTTCACCCTTAGTCTTCACCCCTTTGCATGTGCAAGGAGTCCCTTGTCCTTCCTTTCCCTTCTGCTAACCTCTCAACCTTCACACCTGGTTCAAACATCTGCCCTTTGTCTTTTCACCTGATCTTTCCATAAGGAGGCATGCTGCCCCATTCTGTGTTCTCTTGATTTCTTACATGTTCTAAAAAAGAAACGTCTTGAGGGCAGGGGATTATCTTTTTTACTTTATATTTGCATAGCATCTGGTATGTTAGCTGAATGAATACATAAGCAAAATATTAGGAAATTGTGCTATCAATTAAGCTGTGTGCCTCTGGGCAAGTTAATAACTTCTCTGGGTCCTGTTTCCTCTGGGTAAAAAAAAAAAAGGAGAGGATTAGACTAAATGAATACTTACTTCTAAAATAACTTTTTACATAACTGCATTAATAGAAAGACTTCAGAGTTTCTTGCCATACTGAATAAGTACAAAGCCAGTTCTTGATAATCAGTATGAAAATAGAAGGAAGTATTTTATGAATAATGAATTATTTTTGGGTCCCAGTTTAAAAGTTTCTTCCTGACACAGATCCAGATGTTTCTGTTTGTTCATTTGTTTGTTTTAAAGAATCTCGTTCTATTTTATTTGTTTGTTTATATAGTTGTGGGGATCAAACTTAGGGCCTTGTGCATGCTACTCAAACACTCCACTACTGTGCTACTCCCCAGACCCCAAGGGACATTCATCTTTTTATTATTAACTAGTCTCTCACATTTATATTTCTCCAAGGAAATTGATGATAAGTTTGAGAGAGAAGTTGGATACAAAATTCAATATTTGAATTCTAAATTCATTCAAATTTAGAAGAGGAGGAAGGGAAAGTGGTAGTAAAGTGAGCTGACTTGTCATCTATCCTAGAAAGAATGCAGTGTATAAAATCGGGAAATCAAGAAAAAAGATATGAGCTATTATTGGAGGTACGAACAGAACCACCAGGTAAACTGAAAGAGAAGGCCATGAGTGTTGCTTTCTTTCAAAAGCAGGATTGTAGGTATGGACAGGCGAGGGAAGGGAACGTTTGCTTGTTTATGTAAGCTCTTCCATTTTGTGTAGTAATAATTTTTAAATATTTTTTCTCGCCCCAGCTTTATTATAGTAAACTTTATATGTTTATGGTCTGCCAGGTGATGCTTATACATATACCCCCACATTGTGAAATGACTGAATCAAGCTAATGAACACATGTGGGATTTAGTTTTTTAATGGTAATTCCTTTGAATAGATGCCAAGTCCTTTTTGTGTGCCAGCTCCAGTTCTGAGTGCTGGAAATACAATATTGAGCAGGACAAAAATCCAGAACTTCATGGAGGTTAGATCATGCAATGCTTTTAGTTTTCAAATATTACCCTTTTTAAAGTTGTTGTTGTTGTTAGGTGCCATCAAGTCATGTCCAACTCATAACAACCCTTTCAGGGTTTTCAATGGCTGATTATTTTGGGATTGCCTTGGGAGTGGGTTGCCACGTCCTTCTCCCATTTTTGTGGTGCTGGGAATCGAACTCTGGACCTCAGAGACTGCAGAGCGGTGCTCTACCAACTGAACTAAATCCCAACCTTTTAAAGTTGAAGAACCACATAACTTAAGCATAAATCATAAAGTGTAGCTCTAAAAATTTGTCTCAAAGTGAAAACATTTAACCTAGTGTTGGTCAAGAAGTAGAATATAGTCTCCCCCTCAAAAGCCTCCTACTTCCCCTTCTTAGTCAGGACCCTTGCGCTCCACTCTGATGTAGAAGTTTCTGGTAATAACAGATTGTGTGCATGGCAGTTCTGTGACTCAAGTTCATGCACATAAGACAGTCAAGAGTTAATGAATTCATGACTCCAAGGTGTTACTAATGAGAGGTGAGACTTCTATATGGTTAAAGGCCCTAAGTTCATTTCATGTCAGATTTTCATCACTAAACAACTGATTTTTTGTCTCAGATGTTAGAAAAATATAGAAAAATATAAAACAAATCACATTTCACATTATCATTTACAAGTTTAAGAGGAAATATGATGTTTGGTCAGTGGAGACAGGGTCAGTGACAGAGACATAGGGGAAAGAAGTATGAAAGTACAGTTCACCTCTTCCTGGCCACTGCACATTTGTTAGGTTAGCTGGTTTAGCCATTGGCAGGCAATATGGAGGAAAAGGGGGTTGAAAATGGCTCCTGTCGTTTGGCCCCGATGAACAAAGCCATGTCTGTCTTGGAGGACACTGGAAGGACATTTTCTAAGGGGTTCTACACCCTATCCAAGTACTTGAGCCATTTGCAAAACAGAGACTCCAGGCCCATGTCACCCTAGGCACCCAGAGGTGGGGGCCCAGGGCTGATGTCACACTGGGCATGTCCTAATTGGAATAAAGATAGAGGGAACATGTGCCCAGGCTCTCTCTTTCTCTCTCTCTTCTTCCATTTGCTTTCTCTCTCCCTCTCTACTGCCCCCTTCTCTTCTCTCTCCAGCAACCATGTGCATGGGTCTCCTTTCTCTTGGGCCCACCATCCTCTCTGTCTATCCAAGACATTTTTCCTTCTAAAACCCTGCTTAACTCTTGTGTTCTCTGGTTGTTATACCTTCCCCTGGGGAATAGAAACCTCCTCATTCCATTCACGCAGGGAGCACCTTTTCTATACTCTCTACTATGATTTTTGGGTCAGGTATAAATTCTTTTGTACACTGAATACAAGGACAGAGGTTTTGCTGCTGGATTCCTGGACCCAAGCTCTGAACTCGCCTATGGGCATTCCCTACGCATTTCCTCCATAACACATTGACATCTGTATATATTAAAGGGTTTATCCATGTGAGTGATCAGTGTGGAAATGGCTTCATAACTAGACCCAGAAACTGAAAGATTCCCATATAAGGCCTGATTTTGGTGCTTGTAAGTCATACTTTTTGTGTATGTAGCTGGAAAGTCTTTGTTGTGGTTGTTTCCTCAAGGGAATCCTTTCTTAAGGGCTCAGAGTGGGTTGTAGCCATGTCCACAGAACCACATGATGAACCTTTTGAAACATAAAGGACAAGGGGCTGGGGATGTAGTAGCTTGGGGGTAGAGTGTTTGCCTAGCATGTGCAAGGCTCTGGAATACCCAGAACAGCCAAAACCCCAAAACTAAACCACACACACACAAGGGACATGTTTTTATGTATGTTGAGGGGATTAATAAAATGAAAATCCAAAACAAGTCAAGATGTATTCAAAGTCAATACAACTGGATTGATTGCTCTATGTTCGAACAAAAGAACACTAATCTCTAATTCATAATCCATGAGGTCTACTACCTCCTCAATCTGAACATATACTCAAGGCAAATACCAGACATCAAAATTAAACCCTGTCCTACTGTGTTTTTAGGGAAGAAGAAATCTGTAGCATAAGAAATGTAGAAGCAAGCCATGCACAATGCCTCACGGCTGTAATCCCAGTGATTTGGGAGGCAAAGGCAGGAGGATTTCAGTTTGAAGCCAGAGGCAGCCTACATAATATCACAAGACTCTGTCTCAAGATAAAAAATAAAAAATGGGCTAGGGATGCAGCCAAGTGGTAGAGCACTTGTAAAGTATGTGCAAGGCCCTGAGGTCCAACTCCAAGTAAAGCAGGAAGAAAGAGGGGGGGAGGGGAGGGAGAGGGAAAGGGAGGAGAAAAGAAAAAAGAAAAGAAGAGAAAGAGAAAGAAAGAAAAGAAAAAAGAAATGTAGAAGCAAAGGGTCAGAACAAAGTCCAGTAAGTCAAATGCTTTTTTAATGATGCCTGAATGAAAGACTTCAAACTATGAGCAGATGCACTGAGTCAGTTTTTATGATGAAATGCAAGGCATAACTATCTCAGGAGTGACTTTAGTTATAACATGTAAATTTTAATCTAATTTACTGTAATCCTCAGAGAACTTCTATAGCTCTACACCTTTATTCTCAGCAGGTTTTATCCTACTATAGCATTAATAAGGATACATTTTGCTTAAAATGGAATCTGCTGTCTGGTACAAATGACACCTGGGTATAATATGATTAAAAAAGTGTCCAGAACTTTTTGATCCTGTGAATGTTAGCCAGCTATGATTAAAAAGATAACCATAGGCAAAGACTTGTTTCTTATGGAACACATTGGAACGCATTCTAATCGCTTCACTAAAGCAGTGCCTGTCCCCTATGGTCACAGAGAACATGACGCAGCAAGAATTCAGATGTTTTTTTCAGAAAGGGGAATGAAGTTATGTTTACTACGTTTAATAATTTCTAAGAAATGCTGTCTCCTTTAGCTTAATTATATATATTTGAGGATTTTATTGATATCTTTTATGACTAGTTTCTGATTTAATTTTGACATGTTCAGGTAACATAGTGTTTAGTCAACTGTCCATCATTATAATGAAATACCTGAGGTAATTAACTTCTAAAGAGAAAAGGTCTACTTCATGGTTTTGGAGGTTCTAGTTTACAATTGGGTGGCCTGTTACTTTGGGCCCCTGACGAGGCAGCATGTCATGGCGGGAGCATACGACAGAACAAAACTGCTCCCTTCGTCAACCAGGAAGCAAAAGGGAAGAGAGAACCAGAGAGAACAGGTTGGGGAGTCCCCAGACCCCTTCACAGGCACACCCCAGTGACCTAAGGACTTCTCGCTAGGCCCCACCTCCTAAAGCTTCTACCACTTCCCAGTAGCACCAGTATTGGCCTTTAGCATATGGACCTTTGTTGTTGTTGTTGTTGTTAGGTGCTGTTAAGTTGGTATCCAACTCATAGTGACTCTACCTAGAACAGGCGAAACACTATTGTCAGTGCTTCTCTGCTGTTCATAGGGTTTTTAATGGCTGATTGTTTTGTGGGAGTGGGTTGCCATGTCCTTCTCCCAAGCCTGTAGCACCTGGTGTTCCCAGGTGGTCTCCCATCCAAGGACTAACTAGGTCCAACCCTGCTTAGCTTCTCAGATCTGAGAGGATTGGACTCCACAGTGGTATGGCTGCAGGCATATGGACCCTTAGGGAACACTTATCCAGACTGTAGTACATACTCTACATATTATCCTTGAAATGTAGTGAGGCTTGTTCTGTGGCCCAGCCTAGGGTATCTTGGTAAATGTTCCATGTACTGAAAGTTGTTGTTGTTGTTGTTAGGTGCCGTCGAGTCGGTATCCAACTCATAGCGACCCTCTGTACAACAGGAGAAACACTATTGTCAGTGCCTCTCTGCTGTTTATAGGGTTTTCAATGGCAGATTGATTTTTTTTGGGAGGGGGGTTGCCAGGTCCTTCTCCCAAGCCTACAGCTTCTGGTGTTCCCAGGCGGTCTCCCATCCAGGTACTAACCAGGCCCGACCCTGCTTAGCTTCCGAGATCTGACGGGATCGGATGCCACAGGGCTACAGCTGCAGGCTGAAAGAGGGCTATTGAAACCCTTACCTATAATTTTGGATTTGTCTGATGCTGCCTTTAATTCTGCCACTTTTTGCTTTGTGTATCTTGAAGCACTATTAATAGGTACATACACATTAAGATCATTAGTTTCCCTAATGAATTGACTCTTTGATTTCCTATCTGCCTGTCTTTTCCTGTGCATTATTCGACATATTGTTGTGAGCTGTTTCAAAGTCATTGGTTGCTAATTCCATCATGTGTGTCATTTTTTTTTTCCTCCTAGGTCGTATGTTCCTACTTCTTTGCAGGCTCCATCATTTTTATTGCACATTGTGGATATTGTATTGTAGAGCATTTGCATTGTTGTCTTCCATCAGACAGTGTTGAGTTTTGTTGTAATAGACAAATAAATTTACTGTTGTATCACCTGATTTTATTAAGATGTATTTCAAGTAGTCCTTATGTTAGGATGTGTTCCTAACCCTCATGGCATGGTCTTTCTGAAGTCATAATTGAATGCTTGGAATGTTCAATGATGGCTTTTCATCCTGGATAACTTTACCTTCAGTGTCTCTCAGCACTATGTGACCTATTGAATCTCTACTCACCTCCTATATTACCAGTATCTGCTATCAGGGGGGTTTGCAGGTCTTGTCCTGCGCTGCACGGCTAAGTGTTTGACCAAAGACCCGAGGTGACCTCTCTCTATGCAGATTTTGGAGGCTTTTGCTCCTTGTGTGAATCTTTTCTGTCTGATATCCTGCCCAGTGAGACTACTACTCTCTCTTTGGGCTCTGCTTCCTAGTGTCATGGTTTAGAAGGTGCCTCCGGTCAAAATGTGATGGTGAACTTGGAGCGTATCTCAGGTGTACAGCCTGTGCCTGTGTTGTTCAGGATCGTAAACTATTGCTCTATATATTTTGTAGAGTTTCACAATTGAATATGGCAGGGGAGCAAGTTCAAATCATGCTTAATCTTTTGTAACTGAAACCAGGAGTCTAAACCTTCACAAATTTGATGTTCTAATCCTTCTTGCAATTACTACAACATTAATTAAGAAATACTTAGTATCTACCAATTTGGGAGCATAGAAAAGCAAAACTCCCTTCTCTACTTTTTAGCCACTCATATTTATTTAAGAGGATCATAAATGTAGCAGAACAGCTCACTGTCAAGTGTAAAATCACCAGGACACACAAGTGCAATAGACCTTATACAAACTAGAGGGCTATGCATAAGGAAAAATATAGTGTTTAGGGTAGAGGCTGGATTTACCTAAAGCTTTGAAGAGTGAATGATACTTAGACAGGAAGGATGGCATTTCAGGATACAGACGTACTGTGAACAAATACCCAAGATGGAAATGAGCAAGGCACTTGCATGACTGGTCTGCTTAAAGTACCAGGTTTTTGTTGAAACATAGTAATAGGTGATGCTTTTACTTATGATATAATATGATTTAATATATGTTAAATCTGAGGGATTGAGATCTTTGGACTTTATCTCATAAATAATAAGGCAATCATGTGAAAGATTGTTGTTAGGTGCCCTCAAGTCATGTCCAACTCATAGCAACCCTTACAGGGTTTTCATGGCTGATTGTTTCGGGATTGCCTCAGGAGTGGGTTGCCACATCCTTCTTCCATTTTTGTGGTGCTGGGAATCAAACTCAGGACCTCAGAGACTACAGAGTAGTGCTCTACCAACTGAGCTAAGTCCCAGATGGGGGAGGAAGAAATACTGCCTGAGGGAAACCAGTAGGGAGACTGTTATTGACATTCAGAGGAGACAATAAAGGTCTGATGTGGGGTTTGACAGTGGGAATGGAAAGAAGAGGCAGATGCAAGAAACAACATGAACTTAAAAAAAAAATTGGTAAAGATTGTTATTGCCTGGATATGGTTTAGAATGGCATATTGACAGAAATTAGGAAGTCAAGAATGGGGCTTATTTCACCAAGAATGATAAAGTGATTGTAGAGGTTAAAGAGTTGATGGGATTTAAGACACCAGCAGCTTGTTTTATAATGGTGTCAATACTTAAAGCCAACAGTGGCATTAATATTTGTATTTTGAAAGTTTTAATAGTTCTAATTTTGTGCTTATACCACAATGTTTTTGGCTAATTACTTGTTTCTTTTGTTCAGGAGGTAATTCAATAAGCCAGTAGAGTAAAAATGAGTACAAAGAGGTCTTTGGCTAGGATTGTAATTGCTGTTCTGAATTACCAGACAACTAGCACATGGCCCACATAGCCTCCATTTCCCGACACTTATTGGGTTGCATTGTTTCTGCCTGTTTGTCTTCCTACTTACTAAATGGTTGGATTAATTAGCTTTCACTGCATAAAAAATCACCACAAAGCAAATTGAAACACAAACATGAGTGACTTCTTGCAAGTCTGTGGGTGTGCATGGTGATCTGTCTGGGCTGGCTTGGCTGATCTGTGAGGTCTTTCAGCTACTCAGCTGCTGCTCCTTTGTCTAGGGGAGCCTCAGCTAGTACTGCCCTTCTCTGCTCCACATGCTCTCTCATCCTTCAGTGGACTCGCCTAGGCCTGTTCATGTGGCAGTGGCGCTCCAGGAGAGAAATGGTCATTGTGAGGCCTCTTGAAACCTGTGTCCATTACTCATACCAACGCCTGGTCAGAGTTCATCACAGTCCTGCCAGGACTGTGGCAGGGTAGAATATTAAAAAAATCATGGCCATCGTGCTCAGTCTCCCACAACAGTAAGCTCTGTGAGTTCAGGGACTAAGCTACTCTTGTGCCCATTTTTTTTTTCCTGGTGCTGGGGGTCCTAGCCAGAGACCTCTTTGCATTCGTTTTTACTCTACTAGTTTATTGAATTCCCTACTGAGCCCAGAGCCTCATGAATACTTTGCACATGCTGTACCACTGGGCTGCACCCCCTGCCCCTTTTTAAAATTTTTGTCAAGACAGGGTCTCACCAAGTTGCCTCTGACCTTGCCTCTGCCTCCCAAATCTCTGGGGTTAGAGGTGTGTGCCACGGCATCTAGCTTCTTGTGTACTTTGTGTCTTTGGGAACTGACACATAGTAGGTATAACTGTTTTTTATTAAGTGACTAAATTAATGAAGCAAGGAAGACCTTTAGGTAACTTTTCAAACACACCTTACCTGTGCAACAGAGTGTGGGCACACACACCATGATGGCCACTGGGTACCCCTTCCTGGCAGCCACTGTGGAGACACAAATACATTTTAATTTTAAATCTATACATATGTCCACCATATCATCAGTTCGTATGTTTTTTCTATCCTTTGAAATGTACCAAAGGAAATATCTTTTTACAAAATGACTATCACTTGTATGAATTAACATTGTTTGGTATTTTTACTTTCACATGTGGATTGCCTTGTGAATAACTCATTTGCATGTCGTGCCTTGCCAATCCTCTTCTGCTTTTCAGGCTGTGCTACTGGAGGGGAACACAGTGGACCCGCCCTGTGATGAATGTGCAGATAATAAGCACAACCAGGAGGTCAAGGAGTGAAAGGTGTATTACTTACAGCAGATAAGGAGAGTGGTGGCTGACTCCCAACGTGATGTCTCCCCAAGCAAAGGAGGCAAAGGAATTTTGTTGGGGAGATGCAAGCGTGTTCATACTGGAGAGCCCCCTTGTGTGTAGAGGCGGGCTCCTTCCTGCTCGCAGGCAGTTTGAGGTCATGCTGCTTCATGCATCCCATGTTCAAACATGACAGACTGCACTGCCTACAGCACAGAGAATTTAGAAGTATGAGGTTATAATGAACAAAGTGCCCTCTGGGTCACCTAGAAGTGGGACCGGGCAATTTTGGCTGGTTTATACCAGTTCTTCACTGTCTTCTCTAGCCCTTTGGCTGCTCATTTCAAATAAAAATATATGATAATAAGTATTTTATTTCCAGGAACTCTTCAGTACCATGAACAAAACATTATTGGCAAAGTAATTGGAATGTATGAGTTCATAAAATCCCTCCTTCCACCAATTCCTTGAATTTCTGTCAGATTCATCCACATCCATTTTTGACATATGTGTTATAGGGTTAGAGGGCCTTATCTGAAAAAAAATAGCTGGAAGAATACAGGTTGGTGACACTTAAGTTGGGAGGGAACTCCCCTCCCAGTTCAGATGCTTAACCCTGTAAGCTTCTACCTAGCAGATAACACTCCAAGTACACTAGCCCAGCCAGGATCTTGGGACACCTGGAACAAAGATGCTGTGTTGAAATAAATAATGCTAGAAGTCAAAAGGAAAATCACTACTACCTCATAAAAGTATGAAAGAACCCTAGGCTGTGGAGTCGGAAAAGCCAACATTATTCTATCAACCAGAGCTAATGATCTATTCTCTCTAAACTTCAGTTTCTCGCCCAGAATAGTATTTCATAGGATTGGTGTGAGAATTAAGTGAAGTACATGAAGCAGGGGCTGCCGTTCCTTTCTCATGGGAGGCAGTCAATAAAGTTTAGTTTTTTCTCCACCAGAACCAAAACAGTATCCTGATGCCATGCCATTTATCAGTGGTCCTCCTCCTTAGCATTACTGACTGACATTTGGAGTTGGATAATCCTTTATTGTTAGGGGCCACCCTGAGCACCATATGATGTTTGTTTAAAGCATCTTTACCTTCTGCACAGTAGAAGCCAAGAGGACCACCTACCCAGTTATGATGCCCCAAAATGACTCCAGACATCACCAGATGTCCCCTGGGGGCAAATGCAAACATTTTTATCCAGAAGTGACATATGGTCATTTTAGAGAGGGCATGTTGCCCATAAATAGGGATACAAAAGAAATTAAATAACCAATTCTTCTCAGAATACCCACAACTTAAGCTATCTTACTCTTTGCATAATTTATCATAAACATGTTATTTGCTATGCTATCTAATAAAATAGTTAACATTTGCAGTGTGTTGCTTTGCATGGATTAACCAGCTGAATGCTTTGTAAGTACCTGTCATCCCTGCTAGATTGACATTCCATCATGAACAGACACCCTATCTTTTATCAGCTCTGAGCATAAGTATTTCTCTTTACCAGATAGCTATTCCATATGTTGATTGGTTACGTTGCACACAGTGAAACAACATTGAAAATAGAAAGAGGAATAAAAAATGGAAAATTAATTTATACAAACCTAAATGTGGTAGCACATGACTGTTGATTCCTTTAAAAAAAAACTTTCAGAAATCAGTTCTCCTAAAAAAGGTATCTAAGCTATCTAAGATGACTGTTAATGTTTCTTTCATCATCGTTGGTGCAACACATTTTCAGAAAGATGTAATAAACAGCGCTTTTAAAGTTTCTTTCTTTCTGTTGTATTTCTTGTGAAGAGGATTCCAGGAGTACTTAAAAATCTTGGCTCATTCATACTTGATGTTTTTTGACATACGTGTCATAAGGTTAGAAGGCTGTATCTGAAAAAAAAAGCTTGTGAAAGATGTCAGGACATCTTTAAATTCAGGACAGGTATAATTTTTTCTTTTTTCTTATTAAAATATAGTCCCAATTACTTAAGTGAGTTATAAAATTAAAATATAGAAATATATAACTTAGTAAATGTTTCCAAGTTACTGTATATATCTGAGTTATTGTTTTCAATAGTTGCATAATATTTAACTTATGAATATGTTGTTGTTGTTAGGTGCTATCAAGTCAGTATCTGACTCATAGGGACCCTATGTACAACAGGCAAAACACTATTGTTAGTGCTTCTCTGCTTTTCATAGGGTTTTCAATGGCTGATTGTTTTTCGGGAGTGGATTGCCGGGTCCTTCTCCCAAGCCTGCAGCATCTGGTGTTCCCAGGTGGTCTCCCATCCAAGTACTAACCAGGCCTGACCCAGCTTAGCTGCTGAGATCTGACAGGATCGGGCGCCATAGAGGTATGGCTGCAGGCAATTTATGAATCTAGAATAATATAATTAAACAATTTGCTAACAAAGAACATTTAAGTTGTTTCTAGTTTTTGGCTACAGTGAATTTCCTTATACTTATTTTTGGCACACATACTCAGATAATTCTTTAGTACAAATTCTTGAAAGTGGAATTGCAGAATCACAAGTGACCTTCTTGAGTGTTTCACCTTATGTGCAGTGTACCTGTGCTTATAACTTATGTCACATTTCCTCCCAGATATTCCCGTATGGAAAGAGGCTTCAGCATGTTTTTTCTCTTTGTCAGTTTATGATCCATTCAAAGCCATTTTTCTTCCCCTTAGTGCTATAAGATGAGGTATTGACCCTTAGTGCTATAAGATGATGTATTAAAATTACATTTACATGGGGCCTGTTGTGACTGAATAGTCTTAAAAACAGAAACACTTCATCTCTCAGCTTCCCAACTGTACCCTCTGGATGAAATTCTGTTTTTCAAACCAAATTGTGATCTTCAGTGGGTCACAAAATTATTTTAACAGGTTTGAAAATATTTTTTAGAAAATGAAAGCTGCACGCCATGGCACATGCCTATAATCCCAGTGACTCAGAAAGCTGAGACAGGAGGATCATAAGCGTGAGGCCAGAAGCAGCCTACACAACATAGTAAGATCCCATCTCAAAATAAAAAATGGAAAAAGGGGCAGGAGGTGCAGGTCAGTGTAGAGTGCTCGTTGTAGCGTATGTGAGGCCTGGGTTCAACCGCTCATACAGAAAAGGGAGGCAGAAAGGAAGGAAGTAGGGAAGGAAGGTGGAAGGAAGGAAGGAAGGAGGAAGGAAGGAAATAGAGTAGAATGAATGTATTTCTTATGGAGGGCATGGTAGAAAAGTATGAATATCTCTGATCCTAGAAGTTTCTCTAGTTGCAAAGACAGAAATGCCCTCCACTCCATCCTTGATAGTGCAACCCCATGGCTTTGAAGATAATCCACTCAGTCCAGCTGCCTTCACCAAGAAACCTACTTGTCAGACTTTGGTATTAGTGGGGGATTGTCCCACGTGTACAGAAAATGACCCATTAGGCATTTCATAGGACATATCATATATTCAAAACTACGACAGTTGTAGCAGTATACTTTTCATGTGAAAAACAAAAACCGTGCAGTGCATGTTTTATTCGTTGCTGTTGTTTTTAGGTGCCGTCGAGTCGGTGTCCGACTCATAGCGACCCTCACAGGGTTTTCAATGGCTGTTTTTTGGGATTGCCTTGGGAGTGGGTTGCCACATCCTTCTCCCATTTTTGCGGTGCTGGGAATTAAACTCAGGACCTCAGAGACTGCAGCGCAGCTCTCTACCAACTGAGCTAAATCCTTATTCGTTGCTAGCTAGGTACATTTTCTATTTCTCTTTCTGTGAGAGGAAAATCTTTCTAAAAGTCTTAACTGCTGGGGGAGAGAGATACAGAGATTAGACTCAGTCTTCTCCCTGTCGACTCAATATCTCCCTTTCTGTTTCAGGATCCTTCCTCAAAAGCACAGAACTGAGCAAAAGGAGAGGAAAGGGAAGGGCTGGGGGACCTGGGGGACAGGAGGGGCTTTCCCTGATCTTTTCAGTTTCAAAGGCTTAGCTGGTATTTTGACATTTTAGCAATAAAACCTGCTTTACAATTAATGCAAATAGTACTCAGTGATTCATCGTTTCCAAATGATTCTTGGTTTCTTTGACATTTTATTTTTAAATTATGAACTAACATTGATACCACACCAGGGTTACTCTTACCTCTCAGCTCTTCAGCTTTACCAAGATTGCACAAGGTCAGATTTTAACAACCACCTAGGGGTCTCTTGAGCTTCTTTCGGTTTTTCTGTTTGTTATTTGTTTGTTTGTTTGTTTGTTTGTTTTGAGATGCTTGGGAGTTGAACCCATGGCCTCACACATACTTTGCAAATGCTTTATTTACTGCTGAAATGCACCCCAAGACCATTAAACTTTTTTTTTCTTTTGACACAGGATCTTGCTAAGTTATGCAGGCTGCCTCTGGCATTGAACTTGCAATCTTCCTGGCTCAGTCTACCAAGTGACTGGGAGTATAGGTGTGTGACACTGCGCTCGACATTCCTTTTGGTTTTTAAAACCATTTTTTAAGCGCATATAAGTGCAGAAATCTTAGAGGAAGGATATTGGAAGGAAGACTATATAATTTGGTGGTTTGTCCAGTGTCTACAGCATAGAGATCCTCATTAAAACCTTATCTGCAGTAGTGATCATGATAATATTCCTGCAGCAGTTCTAATAAAGTTGTTGTTGTTGTTAGGTACCATCAAGTAGTGTCCAACTCATAATGACCCTCATAGGGTTTTCAATGCTGATTGTTTCGTGATTGCCTCGGGAGTAGATTGTCATGTCCTGCTCTCATTTTTGTGGTGCTGGGAATTGAACCCAGGACCTCAGAGACTGCAGAGCAATGCTCTACCAACTGAGCTAAATCCCAGCCCTTTCTAATAAAGTAGGTTTAGTTGAATTTTTAAAGTTACAGTGAGAACAACATGAGGTTTAGTCCATACACTTTAAGGTCTATGAAACCATCTGCAGTTTTAAAATGTGTATATTCAGTGTCATACAGGGGCAGAATGGGTTCTGTTGGTATAACAGGTCAAGCGTCTCACCTCTGCCTTGGAAGACTGTGTGCAGGCTAAGGTAGGAGAGAATCAGGAGGTCACCCCACATTCATGGAAAACCTAGTCAAAAGAATGGTTATCAAACATTTCATGGAAGTTTGCACTCCTGTGGCATTCTAAGGATAGGGATTTTCACATGGATTGTTGTAACAAGTATTTGCCCTGTATTTCAGTGTGACTTTTTTTTTACTAATATTTATATAATTGGAAATTATAAACATTCATTAATTAATAAAGATATAGAGTTATAAATACATACAAAATTCTTTAATGTAGATGTTATTGTTAGGTGCGGTTGAGTCACATCTGACTCATACAACCCTATGAACAACAGAACAAAACACTCCTGGACACTGTCAGGCACACAGTCTTTTATATATTTAAGCCCATTGTTGCAATCACAGTGTCACTCTATCTAGTGAGGGTTTTCCTTTTTTTCGTTGACTTGCCACTGTCCCAAACATGATATCATTCTCTAGGAATTGGTCCCTCCTGACTACATGTCCAAAATACATAAGATACAGTCCAGCCATCCTTGCTTCCAAGGAGCACTCTGGTTGCACTTCCTCTAGGATGGATCTGTTGTTCTTTGGGCAGTCCATGGTATATTCAGTAATTGTCTCTAGCACCATAATTCAAAAGCATCAATCTTCTTGTCTCCCTTATTCAAGGTCCAGCTTTCACAATCATATGATGCAACTGAAAATACCATGGCATGAGTCAGGCGCACCTTTGTCTTCAATGTGACATCTTTCCAACACTTTACAGAGGTCTTTTGCAACAGCTTTTCCCAGTGCAATGCATCTTTTGATTTTTTGACTGCTGCTTCCAGGGTGTTGATTGTAGAACCAAATAATGCAAAATCTTAAACAACCTCAATCTTTTCTCCATTTATTGTGAAGCTGTGTACTGACCTAGTTGTAAGGATTTTTGTTTTGCTGGTGTTGAGGTGTGAGCTACAGATGGTCAAAACAGCTCTGTTTCACTGTGGTGTACAGAATCCAGATTCTGTCCATCTCTAGGTTTGTGTACTCTTCACTAGGCTGTTATCTCACCTTTGTGGTGGAAGCCAGGTCCTCTGCATATCTGTGTTATATCCAGTGGCAAAGAGAAAAGCAAATCCTAGAGGAAGCCTATCAAGGACCCTAAGCCTGGATTTTAAAATAGCCCACAGCAGCTCTGACATTCCGTAGCTGAGCAGTTTTGTCAAATGGCTGTTTCTGATTTCAAATAAGTGTGGGGGGACTCCAGGTGAGCAGTCACACTTCCAGCCACAAGCTCCTGCCATGGAAAGGGAGAGAACACATTTTGGTGGCCAGCTACATTTTCAGCTGCAGTCCCAGGTACCCATCAGTGTTCTATACACTTAATAAAAAAAAAACACTGATAAATTTACCTCAGGAATTTTATAACCTTGTCTTTTAAAAAAACCCTCATTTTTCGTGTCACATGCTTAAAATTTGATCTATATATAAATAAAATTAACCTATATTTAGGTAGCAAAAAGAGTGTTTCTTAATCAAACAAATCCTAAATGACACATGATTTTAGGTACTGCCTTTATCTGACCATGTGGTTCTTCACTTTTTGCAGGGCCTCTGTGTAATAGAAGATGGCTAGGGCATACGGTGTATTAATACCTGCCTTGGTTGAATAAATCTGAGACCTACAGTCTTGATAAGAAATCTTTTTTATTCACTTATTTTTTCCAGTCCTGGGTAATTGAACCCAGGGCCTTCCATGTGTTAGGAAAGTGCTGTACCACTGTGCTGTACACCCAGCCTTTTGTTTTGTTTTGTTTTGTTTTGAGGTAGTGTCTCACCAAGATGCACAGGATGCCTCTGGCCTCAAACTTGTGATCCTCCTGCCTCAGCCTCCCAAGTCACTGGGATTGTAGGTGTGTACCATAGCACTGGCCTTTTTGTATATATATATATTTTTTTTATTGTACAAGTCACAGAGTTTCTATTCCTCTTAGACAATGGCAGGAGAATGGCCTACGTTAGTGGACCGCGCTGCAGGGCAAGAGTGCAGTATCCTGTGGCAGTCATCTTGTGCTACGTAAAACACTGTCAGGCCCTGCTGAACTTCTCAACCAGAGTGGCTTGCAGAAAATTTGGAGACAGTTCTAAGGTCATTACAATTCACAAAGGGCTGCAAAATAATACAAATAAGGGCTGAGACTGTAAATCTTTGATGTTTACAGAGTGATAAAAAGAAATTACCGTATAAATCCAGTCATACATAATTTTTATACAGAGGATGAAGACCATTTGTACCAAACTCTGGCCATTGTGTGACTTAGCATGAGGGTTTTGGATTATGTATAAGTGGCAATTCCTTGGTTATGCAATCTCTCTGCTCTTAGATTTAGATACCAAAGAGGAACTACATTATGTCCTCCTTGTAAGGACATACATGGTGTTACAAGAATAATACAGTTTATCCTTGCATGAGTTCCATGGTGGTAGACTATTTTAAGTTCATCCCAGTGTGACAGTTTTATTCTGTTTTGTTTTCATATACAGCTCCAGAATGGCAGAAGACGATCCATATGGAGGGAATGGGCAAGTAAGTGCTGCAATATAATCTCACTGATAATTTTATTTAAATGCATTCATAAATAAGATATGTAGAAGCAACACTAGTAACTTGATTTCAGAAAAAAAACTCTACCAGTAGTGAAAATTTCTTTTAATTTTTTTTTTTTCAGTTTCCCTGTCCCTCCCAGTAAGGTTGGAGAGGTCATGGTATATAAAATGAACAACTTAAACTGTTTCCTACATATTGTTGCATAAAAATTGCATGGCTGGGCACAGTGGCTCCCACCTGTAATCCCATCAGCTTGGGAGACAGAGACAGGACAATTGTATGTTCAAGGCCAGAGGCAGCCTGCATACCTTAGTGAGACTCTGTCTCAAGATGAAAAAAATTTTAAAGTGGTTGGGGATGCAGCTCAAGGGTGGGGTGCTTGTGAAGAATGCACAAGGTCCTGGGTTGAACCCCTCGGTACTGAAAAAACAACTGCATGTACTACAGGTCAAATGATAGTCTCTGTATTAGTTTCCTAGGGCTACTGTAACAAATTACCACACATTTGGTGTCTTGAAATAATAGGAATATATTCTTTCCCAACTCTGGAGGCTAGAAGTCAAAGTCACAATGTTGACAGGATTAGGTCCTCCTAGAGGTTTCTAGGAGAGTTGGTTCCATGCTTTTTGTGAACTTCTGTTGGCTGCTGTCAATCCTAGGCCCCCCTTGGCTTCTGGCTGGATCCCTCCTATCCCTGCCTCTGTTGTTAGAAGGCCTTTTTCCCGAGGAGACTCTACGGTGTCTCTGCACCCACTTCTCTTTCTTCTTACAAAGTCATTAGCCATTGGATTCAGGGCCCACCCTCATCTAGCACAACTTCATCTTAACTATGTATCTGACAGACTGTATTTCCAAATAAGGTCACATTCACAGGTCCAAGGGATTAGGAATTAAACATATCTCTTTTCAGGGAGAACACCATTCAACTTACTACAGCCATTAAAATATTTACTTAAAACTCTTCTAATGAGATTGGCATAGTGAAAAGACCTCTGGATGTAGAATTCAAAGATCGTTGTATAAATACTGACTGCTATTGATCAGCTCTTCAAACTTGAGTAATCACTTAGTCCCCTCAGTTCTCACTTTTCACATCGGGAAAACAGAAATGCTAACCTCAGGGGTTTTAAAAGACCTGGGTAATGAATGTGGTCTGGGAGCATGAAACTATTTGTTATTATTATATTAGCAGTTAAGAAAGGATAACAGTGTCTTTCTTTCCCCCTCCTAGCTTTTTACTTTGAAAAATTCCAAGCCTGAGTCAGGTGTGGTGGTGCACGCCTGTAATCCCAGCGACTTGGGAGGCAGGAGCAGGAGGGTCACAAATTGGAGACCAGAGGCAGTCTGTGTAATTTAGTGAGACCCTGTCTCAAAAAGTAAAAAAAAAAGGGGGGGGGGCTGGGTGTGCAGCACAGTAGTCCAGCACTTGCAAAGGATGCAAGCACGAGGCCCTGGGTTCAACCCCCACTACTGCAAAAAGAAAGAAAAGAAAAGAAAAGAAAGAAGGAAGGAAGGAAGGAAGGAAAGAAAGAAAGAAAGATTGATTCCAAGCCTGTAGAAATGTTGGGTAGACTAACAAATCTATGTTGGTTGTTAACGTTTTGTTTTTCTGTATTTTCTTGCTCCATATATATGTATAAAACCACTTGAAAGTAATTTTCAGAGCCGGGTGTGGTGGGGCATGCCTGTAATCCCAGTGAGTCGGGAGGCAGAGGCAGGAGGATCACAAGTTCAAGGCCAGAGGCAGTCTGTAATTTAGTGAGACCCTACCTCAAAAAGTAAAAAAAAAAAAAAAAAAAAAAACTGATCTGTGGGTCAGCTCAGTGGTACAGCACCTGGAAAGCGCAAGGCCCTGGGTTCAACCCCCAGCACTGCAATTAAAAAAAAAAAAAAGTAATTTTCAGACTCTGGAGTAATTATAATGGCAATATCAGATTTTGAATGTAATAATTTTAAGAAATATTTAAAACACTGAGATTTATTCATTCCTTAGCTGTTTACTGAGGCATTATTATGTCAGAACATTGGCATAATAGGGATACAAGAATAAGAGATACATAAGACACTCATTCCAGGAAGTTGCCATTCTGATAGGAAGGACAGAGACATAGTCTCCCTATGGTGATAAATCCTCTAGTAGAGATCTACACAGAGAGAGACAAAAGTAGTGAGAGGGATCATGAGGTGCTACTCGGGGAAGAGCAGAGTTAGGAGGAACTATCTAAAGGAAGTCTGTGTAAGCTGAGGTTGAAAAAGTGCAGTTTTCCTAGGCTAGACCAGGAGCAGGAACACCATGTATCAGACACCCTGGTTTAAGATTCATTGCCATCTCAAGTTTAAATTTTGGTGGCAACCTAAATTTATGCATGTGAAGAATCAGCCAGAAAAATAAAACTAAAAGTGAAATACTGTCAAGGGATCTGATGTTTCTGTAAGTAAAATAGACATCGAGCAATCATTATTTTTGCTGTAGTATTTTGATTTAGAAAGAAAGAATATGCACTGCTTTTCACATTATAATGCTCCTTTCCATTTTGTTGTAAAAATGGTGATATCAGATAAATCTAGGAACATTTTCTTTGATTGCAGCATGAAAGGCATTTGGCTGCTCATATTATCAAAACCCTTTGTTTTACCTTTCACTTTTAATACACTATTTCTAAAAATTCAAGGCAAACTCTAACCAACATGAGGGCTGTTTCTGCTTGGTTTTAAACCATGCTTTCCTGTCTGTACACAGGAAATCTTATCAACCAAAGATGGTCCTTTATGCCACACAAGAGTAAAACAAGCCAAAGACATTCATTTTGAAAGTTTCTTATGTGGGCAGTTTGGTGATCATCAGCAACAGGGGTGGGGCATGTTCTGATATTTCCATTTTTGAGAGAGAGAGGTTCTTGAAGGTTTTTCTCCCCATTGTATAGAGGTTAATGGCTTGTGGTTCCTGAAGTCCACATATCCTTCCTTGGTGAGGTGTCCTGCACGTTTTAGTATGTGCTGGTGTTCACTCCACCCCTGACCTAATAAACACTGTGAGCTGCAGCACTGCAGCTACTTTGCCCCTTGTCCTCTATCCAGTCCTTGCCAGTCACCTGCAGGACCATGGGAAAGGAGGTCTTTTCCTTCCAGCTTATCCTTTCTGCTCAGAGATGGGTGAGTACCCTGTGAACAGTGGGGCTCACTTTTGCAGAACAGATTTTCTCATCCTTGTATCTCCTTTTCAGCTAATGTTGAGTAGCTTCAGTGAATGAGCTTTACACGTAAGCACTGAAGGGCAGGGCATCTTTTGTTCCTCAGATGAAAATTTGCACCCCTCACCCTGTATCTGAAGCATTCTTTATTTAAATACCACCTTTCTTACTCTTGATTTAACTGGACCTATTAGATTCTTAGGTACCCAAGAACCTCCAGTAATTCACTAATAAGGACAAGGGAACATGTTGTAACACTGGCTATTAAAAACAATACTAGTTTCCTGCACATAAACTAGCCAACTCAAAAGGTGAAAGATGGTCTGTTTCTGTGCTGTCTGCAAATATTTCAAACACATAACTTCTTTAGGATAAAACAGATAGTAAGCCCAGAAATATGAATATAAAGTCCTAAATGAACTAAGTGAGAAAAATATTTTCTTTTGGAATAATTAGTAGTAACTTATAGAGTTTAATTCCATCAAAATATATTGCATGGCCATTGTTTTAACTTTCTGTATTAGTTTTGTATTGTTGCTATAACAAAGTACCACAAACTTGTCACTTAGAACAACGCAAATTTAGTCTCCTATATTTGAATAACACGATTCTAAAATCAAAGTGTTGGCAGGGCTACCCTCTTGGTGGCTGTCATTCCTTAGTTTTTTGAGCTTCTTGAGGTTGCCTGTATTCCTTGGCTTGTGAAACCTCCCATCACTCCAGCCTCTTCCTTCCATGTTACACTTCCTACTACTTACTTTGATTTCCTGAATCTTATCTAGCCCATCTGGATAATCCAAAAGAACCCCTCATTTTAATATCCTTACCTTAATGATGCCTGCAGCTGTAGCCCTATGGCATCCAATCCTGTCAGATCTCAGAAGCTAAGCAGGGTCGGGCCTGGTTAGTACCTGGATGGGAGACCGCCTGGGAACACCAGAAGCTGTAGGCTTGGGAGAAGGACCTGGCAACCTCCTCCCAAAAATCAATCTGCCATTGAAAACCCTATGAACAGCAGAGAAGCACTGACAATAGTGTTTCCCCTGTTGTACAGAGGGTCGCTATGAGTCGGATACAGACTCGATGGCACCTAACAACAACAACAACAACCTTAATGACATATGCAAAATCCCTTTTGCTGTAAAGGTGGAATTCATAGAATTTGGAGATTAAGATGTGGACATCTTTTTGGGCCATTGTTCAACCTAACACCTCCATTAAATTCCAGATATTTTGCATTGTGGTAGGAAAATAAGAAGTAAGAAAAATGAGTAAGCTCAGTGCTTAGCTGTCTCCTTTTGGACCTTTTAGTTATTCTGTAAATCATTCCAGAGCTGCTATCTATAATACTTTCTGGCCTTGAAACTGAGTGGCTAGATTAGGGATATATTTGCCATCAAAAAAATATATATAGACTTCTGTTGTTAGGTGCTGTCGAGTCAGTGTCCAACTCATAGCAACCCTACGTGCAATAGGCGAAACACTATTGTCATTGCTTCTCAGCTATTCATATGGTTTTCAATGGCAGATTGATTTTTTGGGGGGGACCATTTGCTGCATCCTTCTCCCAAGCCTACAGCACCTGGTATTCCCAGGCGGTCTCCCATCCAAGTACTAACCACACCTGGCCCTGCTTGGCTTCTGAGATCTGATGGGATCGGATGCCACAGTGCTACAGCTGCAGGCATAGATTTCTAGGGTTGTATTTTTATATTTCTAATGAACTACAAGCTTCAAGTCATTCATGCAACAAATATTTAAGTATTCCTCCTGTGATATGCATAGCACTGACACTGAGGATGTCCTAGTAAGCAGGCTACCTGGGTCCTTGCCTTTGGGTAGTTTATAGCCAGGTTATTCTTCTTAAATCCCTTTGTCAACACACTCCATCATATAGGCTTAGGAAAGTATTCCTTAATAGGACTCCAATTGCTCAAGAAATTGCGACAAGAATAGATAAATGGGATTACGTGAAATTAAAAACTTCTGCACCGCAAAAGAAACAATTAACAGAGTCAAGGAAACCCCCATGGAATGGGAAAAAATCTTCGCATTTTATACATCAGATAAAGGTCTAATTACTAGAATTTATAAAGAACTCAAGAAAAAAAACTCCCCAAAAAACAACCCAATACACAAATGGGCAAAGGAACTGAGTAGACAGTTCTCAAATGAAGACGTCCGTAAAGCCATGACACACATGAAAAAATGCTCAACATCCCTAGCCATTAGGGAAATGCAAATCAAAACAACTCTGAGATTTCACCTTACACCAGTAAGAATAGCCAAGATCAATAAAACAAACAACAACAAATGCTGGCGAGGTTGCGGGGAAAAGGGAACACTCTTACATTGTTGGTGGAGCTGTAAATTGGTCCAACCACTGTGGAAATCAATATGGAGGTATCTTAAAAAACTAAAAATAGATCTACCATATGACCCAGCTATAACACTATTGTGAATTTACCCAAAGGGAGATGGGTCATCATACCACAGAGACACCTGCATCTCCATGTTCAATGCAGCACTTTTCACAATAGCAAGGATATGGAATCAACCAAAGTGCCCTTCAACAGAAGAATGGATAAAAAAACTATGGTATATATACACAATGGAATACTACTCAGCAATCAAGAAAAATGAAATAAGGTCATTCGC